>CAIGQQ010037750.1:2254840-2298227 GCA_903798035.1 Danio albolineatus | reverse complement strand
GTTTTATTTTATAACCAAAAGAGAACCTTCCCAGAACGTTCCCTGTAAGTTAACTTTGGAATTTATTTTCTAACCAAAGGAGAACCTTCTCAGAACGTTCCCTGTAGGTTATTTGTTGGTTTTATTTTCGTAACATAGAGAGAACCTTCTCAGAATGTTCTGTGTAGGTTAGTTTCATGTTTTATTTTATAACCAAAATAGAACCTTCCCAGAACGTTCCATATAGGTTATTTGTATGTTTTATTTTCATAACCTAGAGAGAACCTTCCCAGATCGTTTCCTGTTGGTTTTGTTGTCATAGTAACACACACAAACACACACGTGTGTTTTTAAATAATTATTATTTATTTATTTAATTATTTTTTGTTTCTGGACTTTGGATCTGTAATATAATTTGATTATTTATTATTTTATTTAAAACTATTTAGTAATGTAATTTAGATATAATAATTTATATGCGTCGTTGACGTCGACTGTACCACGTGATTAATTCAAACCAATGACGGGCGGCTGGAACTCTGCACGCAAGACCTGTCACTCATACGCCGACTCCAGCTTCATGACGTCGCCGGCCAGCTGCGCTAATCAGGTAGGTTCATCAACTGTCTTTTGATTTCGCTAATTTTTTAGGACTTTGTCAAAATCCCTGTGAATTTGTTCATTAAACCTAAATTATTATACCGAATGTAAAGGTTAATGAGACCGTTAATCAAATTATACGGTTCCTGCTATTAATAAGCAAACGGTTAATTTATAACGGTCAACTCGTTACGTCAGCCATGCAGAGTCCGTTTTCTGCGGCTATATTATCTTCTTAAACCATACAAATCTATTAACTTCAATCATTTTACAGTCATAGTGGTGTTAGTTTGATCTATTGTTGAACTGCTCTGCAACTAAACCTTCGAGGTGGCCATATGAGCTGGTATATTGTAGAATGGCAATAGAGTGAGTACAATAACGTTATCTTTATCAATAAATGCACTAACATTTAACCAACTTCGCACAGATATTCAGAAATATGCTTTTCACAAAGGCTGAACAGATAATATTAGGATGTAATTAACGTCATCTCTTTTTGTAGGCAAAGTCTACAGCAAGTATAACAAGCTTTTGTGACAAGCTGGAAGAAGAGAGACTCATTGGCCTTGTATGTATAGGTTTTACACACACAGACACACACAAATATGTGATTTATAAGAAACCTTCATAGACATAATGATTTATAATGTACAAATTATATATTCTATCCTGTAATACCAACCAAGTAATGTCATAATTATGTTTGTTAATGAAATAATGAAAATAAATGTTAAAATCTGGTTTTTAATTGAATTAAAAAGTCTTTAAATGCATTACCCTTCTTATCATCTTGTGCATTTTTAGATATCATTACACAATCTTAAATTTTTAGGAATACACAACAAATAATATGTTTCTTTTTTCTCTTTTCAGTACTGATCTCCATCCGGCCCCAGTTAAGCAGAGCTGCTGATCAAGATCTCTAGTATTACAACAATCTGCCAGGTACAGTAGTGTGTGTTACAGCGAAGTCCTGCAACATAGCATAGCATGAGCTTTCAAGTTTGAGAAACCCTTCAATATTGATTAGCCAGTAATCACTGTTGGATTATTAACTTTTTTTAAAACAGCATTTTTTTTCCTGGCTTTTGGTAAGCCAGCTGAAGCACATTTCTGAATTTTTCTTTGTTAGTTGTAGTCAGTCATAATCATTTGTTTTGGGTCAATTTGTCATTTCCACAATCAGCGCACAGCCCTGGGGTCGGATTGACCTCCTCCAGACCCAAACATATGGGTTATGTACAATATTTAAATCATATTCATTAAGCTTTTCTTCTTTCCTCTGCAGATAAACAAACATCCATCCAGGCAGAGGTTGCTGCATTCTTTTGATGTACATACAGGTATTTTTTTTTAATTGATGTTCATGAACATATTTAATATACAAATAACTTATATTCAAATCTAATTAAAGGATTAGTTTATCAAAAAAATGTAGATTACGCCATTAATTACTCATCTTTGTGTCATTCTAAACCCGTTTGTTCATCTTCAGAACAAATTATATTTTAGATGAAATCTGAGTGCTTTCTCATCATCCAGACAGCAAGGTTCCCGATTCAAAATCCAGAAAAGGAACCCAAACAAATCCTCAGTCAGAACAGACCATATACCTTCAGTGGTTCAATTGGTCTCTGGGGTTTGGGACAACATGAGGGTGAATAATTAATAATATAAATAAAACTAAGTGAACTAACTCTTTAATAATGCAATAATTTAAAAGTCATTAATAATTTGTTAAATGGTTAATAATAAATAAAGAATAATTTGTAATTTGTTAATATGCATTTTTGTAATTTATTTACAATCTGTTCATCTTAAGTTCATAAATGTTTGATTTAACATTTAAGAAAACACCAACTTCTGCATTGTTAAAAAAAGAGAAAACATCAGTTTCATCTTGAACGAGACACTAATCAGAATGGATTTGTTCATTTTTGTGATATCTAGATAAAATCTGAGATCACAAGTAAACACTAAAAAAGAAAAAAAAAGAAAACAATGCATAGCCTCAGTGGTTCAAATAATAATGGATATTCACATCTGTGATCCCAGGCAAAACAATGCAGTTTCATAATTCAGTAGTGCCGGTAAAAATCGCTCTTAAAAATCCTTTATATTGTACATTGTGTGTTTTTTAGACATAATTATTAATGCATTACAGGGATTTCACAAGAAAATAAATGGTGATGAGTGGAAACAGAGTTAAATTTTTAATGATAAATATTTCCTACAGAGTTTAACATAAATGAGTACACCCCAATTTGAAATTTAAATAATAATTAATAAATTAATAATAAGTTAAATAATAATTTAAGTTAAATATTTTGGTGCATTTTTGAACAAAATATATTTATTGAACATTTTTATCCAATATTTTTCCCTAACATATAAATTTGGGTGTGCTATTTGTGGACCGTTATCTTTAGTTATTTGTTTAGATTAGCTCCAGATTTGGCTTCAGTACTGACTAATCTAATGTATATGCACAAATATAATATTGTAAAGCATCCTATAGAAAATATTAATTTAAATGAAAGATTTATGAGAGGTATACATTTGAGCACTTTATGTTGATTGTGCACTTATAAACGAAGTGCACTTCTACTCTCTCTTTATCGTTTAATTTTTAAATATGTGATAGTTTGACTCTTTAATGCAAACAAGTAGACAGTTTTTTTCTGCTGCTATAAAAATAAATAATAATTGTTGTTTATTACTGACATTGTTTTTACAGGTGAAACTACCTGGTGAAGCAATCCTTGAAGCTTGAACATGAAGACAGTTGCATCAGAATGACATCTTTGGTGCCGACAGTTTAAAACGGAAAACTAACAAGAAATCTGAGCTTTGTAACATCCTTAGACACATTCTCTCACTACTATCGACCATTTTGTATGTATTTTTTGGTAACTCTTTATTTTGATGGTCCATTTGAGTATTAGTAGACTGTCTACTTAATATCTGCTGATACTGACATTCACTAGACATTTAACTGACTATAAGAAACTTTGCAAGGACATGTCAGCTTACACTACCCCTAACAGTCTACTTATAATCTAATGAGAATTAGTTGCAATGTAACTTAAATACAACAAACCGACCATCAAAATAAAGTGTGACTACTTTTTTTTATTATTGAATGTAATAATTATGTCATACATTAAACTCAAGCAAAAAGTTTGCTAAATACTTGGAACAATGCAGAAGGTGAAAGGCAGGCAAGACACTAAAATGTGACTGAGCAAGCTATTTTTAGTGGTTTTAAAGTTAGGCCCACATCATTTTAAACATGGTAAACAAACAATGCAGATAAATGTCCAATATTAGATTTTGTTTTTAGAAGGTTTCTCTCCCTCTTTTATTAAACTAAAGTTTATATAATGAATTACATTTAAAACATTTGTTAATCAGTTTTGCTGTTTAAAATGTTTTATTTATATGTATTTTTTCTGCAAATGCAAATTATTTAAATAATTTACTAGCCATGGAATATACTATTAGTGTGATTTACTACATTTGAAACATTTGCAAATTAATTTTGTACTTTGTCGTTTAAAATGTCTTATTTACAAATATATTGTTCTGCAAATGCATATTTTTAAATGTAATTTACTAGTTATGGCTAATATTTATATGAAAATTATTTAATCACACCGGAAACATGCATACATTTATTTTGTTGTTCAAAATGTCTTATTTTTATAATTTGTCCAAATGCTAATTATTTTAATAATTTACCAATTATGAATCATAGCTATTTATTATATTTCAAATATTTGAATATCAATTTTGTTTAAAATGTCATATGTGTATGTATATGCATTCTTAGAATAATATTTAAATAATTATATTAAATGAATAACTTTTGCAAATCAATATAGTATTTTTTGTTTTATATATATATATATATATATGTATAATTTAATTTTTTATTTTGTTTCAAAGAACTTGCTTCATATTATTTATGTAATTTATTACACTGTAAATATTTGCAATTCCGTTTTGTATTTTGTTGTTTTAAATGTCTATTTTTAAAATGTACCAGTTATGGTTCATGATATTTGTGTTTTCTGAACAATAAACAATGAAAAAAAGTAAATTCTTTGGTCTGATTATTTGTGTGTAAGCATGTTAATGCAGACATTTGGAGACTGTTTAGGGAACCTTGTGGGAACGTTGCGCTAACGTCCCGGGAACGTTCCGCAAACCGGCAGGGGACGTTCCGGGAACGTTCTGCTAACCTGCAGGGAACATCTCGGGAACGTTCTGCAAACCGGCAGGGAACGTCCCGGGAACGTTCCGCAAACCAGCAGGGAACGTTACGGGAACGTTCTGCTAACCTGCAGGGAACATCCTGGGAACATTCTGCAAACCGGCAGGGGACGTCACGGGAACGTTCTGTGAACCTGCAGGGAACGTCTTATTGACGTCAAGAAAACTTTCCTGGCTAACCTACACGGAACGTTAGGGTGTTTGTTGTGGGGACGTTCCCAGGACGTTCTGAAAACCTTCAGGGAACGTTCCGGGAACGTCCTGGGAACGTTTTGTGTTTGCTGGGTAGATGTTTCCCAGAGATGGGTTGTGGCAGGGCATCCGCTGCGTAAAACATATGATGGATAAGTTGGTGGATCATTCCGCTGTGGCGACCCCGGATTAATAAAGGGACTAAGCCGACAAGAAAATGAATGAATGAATGTTTTAAACCTTTGAGTAACTTTATTCTCTTGAACACTAAAGATGATAGTTTGAGGAAAGCTGTACACGCATTGATTTCCATAGTAGAAAAAAAAAACACATAAGCCTACTATGGAAGTCAATGGTTACAGGTTCATAATACCATCTTATGTGTTCAACGGAAGAAAGAAGTAGGTCAAACGTGTTTTGACATGTAAATGATAAATAAAAAATAACAGACTTCTCATTTTTGAGTAAACTACCCCTTTAGGTTTCCGCGTGTGTTTACAGTGGTCAGCGTCATCTAGTGGTAGGCGTGCGCACTGGAGCCGCGTAAACCCGGAAGCTGAAGCTGATCGTTTACACCAAACAAAAGCCCTCGGAAGTGTCGCGTGTGTGTTTTTTTTATCCAGCAAAGAGAAACTACATATTCAAGTTTGAAAATGTTACTAAACAAAGCGCTGACTGAAGAACGACATAAAGCGCGCCAGTGTTATCGGATTTATTAGCTTCGATTCTGTCTATATTGGAGGAATTTCTGTCTGAGGTGTAACGCTGTAAATGAACACAGCAGGCTTCAACTGTCTCTAACTGATGGGGAATTAAGTACATTTGTGTCTATTGTCTACTAGGTTTGTTCGTGTTTTCAGCTCACAGCGCTCGATTGTAGCTCATAATCGATTAATCGGACCGCGACTGTTGAACCGAGAGGAAGGTGTGGGTCCAAAATGACTCTGGCAGTGTTTTTTGGTTGTGCCTTCATAGCGTTTGGTCCCGCTTTCGCCCTGTTTGTTTTCACTGTCGCCAAAGATCCTTTAAGAGTCATCATTCTGATCGCAGGGTGAGTCACCTGAGCACATTTCACTCACGTATTCGAGTACATTAGACCTTTAACTAAACCATTTATCAATTATTCAGCACCACAGAATGTGACACCGTAGTATTACCATGGGGTAAAGTTGGTTTTATATTCGCACATTCGTTCATGTTTGAACAGTGACAATTTGGGACATGTTATGTTGAATATTCTGTCAGAAATGGCATGCAAAACAACATCAGTACTAATTAACTGAACAATGTTGGTTTTTTGAAAGCCATTGGCTAATATGATTTATTGAGGTAAAGGATTTTTACTCGCACATTGGTTTAGTGACAACTTGTTACATGCTCTTTATATTGATTGCCATGGTACTATGAATATTCAATTTGAAAATGAAGACTTCAAAACAACATTAGCACTATTTATTTGACTGTGAACCATGTTGTACTTTGCTCGTTGGCTGCTAATAAGATTTTAATATTTAGAATTTGCAAAGAATGTTTTTTCTGATATCATATTATGCAGATATCATAAATTATATTATAAATCATTCGATGCAAATCGTCTCCATGGAATTATAAGGTTCTATCTGAGCAATTCCAGCGTTATGGATGTGACATTTACAGTAAAAACTCAAAACATAAACGCACAGATAAGGTATATGTTAACATTATATTGAATGATCTGTACATTTTCCAAAACAAATATACACAGAATTATGGGATCCGAAAAAATATCAATCAGAAATTTTTTTTATACTTTAAATGAGAAAATAAACATGCGTTATGGATGTGTCGAAAAAAGTCTGCGAGTTTACAGTACACAACATACTTTATAGAAATTCTGTGGATTAAACTGCACAATCCAAAAGAAATAATGATAATCACAAGGATAAGAGTCGGCTCTCTATAGAACAAAAATCGTTGGTTTTATTTTAATTTACATTTTTGCATTTATGAAGAAAAAGCTTTGTTATGGATGTGACACTTTTCTGTTGTTGATGTGAAATTTCCACCTGTGAGATTTTGGTAAATCAAATCTGCGTTCTGAATGATTTTGAGATATTGAGCTTCAAAGTTTTTGCATCCCATAGCAAACAGTACATGAGTAACATTTGTTTTTGTTTTTTAATAAAAAGTCTTAATGTAAACCTCCCATAATGTAAATAAGTTTAATTATTAAGAATAGGTCAGTAACTCAATTTTGACAAAAATGTCAGATAGAACCTTATAATTTATAAGGTGACGAAATGTCAAACTTGCCATGAAACAAATTAAGTTTTTACCAAAATGCAGAAACCGTTTCTAAGATTGTGTATGCAAGTATTTTACAGTACTTTAGAAATACTTAATAATGTATCTGTCAATATTTTAAACTATTATATTTGATTTATCGAAGTCACACAAGTGTCAATTTCACATCTGTCGCATCTGTAACGGAGAGATGTCACATCCATAACAACACTTTTTCCTCATAAATGCAAAAATATTAAATAAATTAAACTCAATCATGTTTGTTCTATAGTGAGCCGACTCATTATTTCTTTTGGGTTGTTCAGTTTAATTCACTGAATTTCCACAAGGTGTGTTGTATACTGTAAACTCACATGTTTTTTGGTCACATCCATAACGCATGTTTGTTTTCCTCCTTTAAAGTACAAACCATGTTTACAGATTGATATTTTTCTGGTCTCTTGACTCTTTGGTCAGTTATTCTGGACAATATAAACAGATATTTCAATTTAATGTTTAACATATACTTTCTATGTGAATTTATGTTTTGGGTTTTTACTGCAAATGTCACATCCATAATGATGGAATTGCTCAAAAGTATAACCTTGGTAGCTCAACTGTACTTTTTAACAGGTAACTTATTTGTATAAACACATCATTGTTTAGATATTTCATAAATCATAAACATAAAGTGAGTGGTTTAACAAATGAGTAGTTCATGAACTTTCAGATCTTATTTTCTTTTTAATTAACTTTTTAATTTAGATCAGGTTCATCAGAATGTTTCTGTCATGGCATTTAAAGAGATAGTTCACCCCCCAAAAATTAATTCTGCCATCATTTATTCACCCTTTACTTGTTTCAAACTATTTTTTTTATTTTGTTTAGCAGAAGATATTTTGAAGAATGCTGGAAACCTTTAACCATCGACTTCCATAGTATTTGTTTTTCCTGCTATGGATGTCAGTGGTTACAGGTTTCCAACATTCTTCAAAATATCCTTTTTGTCTCAATAGAACTAAATACAAACCGTCAAACCAGTATGGGACAATTAAAGGGTGAGTAAATGATTACAGTGTTCATTTTTGGGTGAACTATCCCTTTAACTAAAACAAAAATGATTCAAAACTAGTACTTTTTCATGCGTGGTGTGTTTGTTTCAGGGCGTTTTTTTGGCTGCTGTCTCTGCTATTGTCTTCTCTGGTCTGGTTCATCGCTGTGAAGGCCAGTAACTCTCAGGATCCCAGTCTTCCCAGGGGTCTGCTGATTTTTGGGGTTTTCTTTTCAGTATTGCTCCAGGAAGTGTTTCGCTTTGCCTACTACCGGCTGCTCAGGTGACACTCATCAAGACATGCAATAAATGATAAGAAAACTCATGATCATGCCAAATATGATGATTCAACCACAGCATATGTGCAGTAATTAAGATAAGGTTATGTTTACACGTCAACAATGTACTTTAAAAAGAACGTTTTTTTTGTTTTAGAAAAATTGTGTACTGACTAGGGATGCTCCAATAAGGATTTTTGCAGCTGATACTGAGTACTGATTCCTTGTCATGGTGGTCGGCCGATATCGAGTAGCGATTCTAATGCTTCCAGCTTGATTATGCATTACGCACATCCCTCTTAGTATGATACTTAGGTGGAGATCTCGCCTTAACTAGTAGAATAAATTAAGCATGCTGCATATAATACCCTAAACACATCTCTTATAACCATTTAGGTGTGAACATGTCATAGCCAGAAGCAGCTTTGTAGAAAATAATATAACATGGATATAAAAATTGGTATAAAACATTACTAACAATGCAATTTGGAAACATTACATATGATGAAAGAAGAATTCAACATGTGTCAAGAAAAAGTTTGGAGCGCAAAAACACAGAACTTTCAGTTTTATATGTAAAAGGGCCTAAATACATGCTGAAAATATTGAATATTGAATAGCATTCAATTATTGACAGTTATAAATATAGACAAACTATTGACAGCGGATGAGAGAGAGGGGGATTTACACTCGTGATATCTTTACTTCTTTATTTAACCTAACAAGTGTAATGCTTAGAAAATCACTGTGCGTCTCGCAAACTGTTCTCTTGCTCAGTGACTTTCGTCGCCATGATTTTTGGGCATTTTAACAATTTTTTTGGGGGATCATGGAGCTGAGATGAATAAGCGGGAGACTCGCAGAGCTTCCAAACGAGGTCACAAGGTTGGATTAGACACTAGATAGGGGTGATCACTCTGCTCTGCTTTTTCTTTCCCTTTATTTATTTATTTATTTATTTATTTATTTATTTATTTATTTATTATTTTTATTTATTTATTTATTTTTTGGGGGGGGTTAAACTAGTTTTATTTAGTTTTACTAGTTTTATTTATCAGAAAACTAGTGTGGCTGCTTGCCATCTTTACCAGATTCAAGGAAACTCTGCCTCTTCTTTCACTCTGCCCCAAAGCCCCAGCTGGCACACTTTGGCCCAAGGTATTTGGCGGGCTGTAAAAAGCTGGCCGCTGGCCCTGAGGAAGCCCCACTTTGGCCCGATCAGGCCACGGAAGTGACTGTGGAAACGCGACTGTCCCTGGCTCGAGATTGCAGTGATCACTCACGCATCCACACATGCTTTACATCCTCATGTGTTGTGGCTGCTGTAGGTTAAGTATAATATAGGGGAGCGCATGTCTGTCTTCCCCCTCTTGTAAACTGATTGAGTGATTAAATAGGATTATTGGCTGATACCGATCTCCGGCTGATCAATCAGAGCGTCCCTAGTACTGACTTATATTTTGTCAAAACATTCTCTGATTTATGGTAGCCAAGGGAGGTCAAACACTCTACAAGAAAACACATGCAAATAAAAAAACACATTTAGTAGTTTAGAAGTCATCTTCTTGAGTTTGACAATACTAGCGATTGCTAATTCTTGTGACACAAGGCAAATACAGAAACTCACTGACAATGAAAATGTGTTGGGGACCCCAAGAAGTTAAAGTTCGGCTGCTTCCTGCAGTGTTGGCAGAGATCTGAGAGGTAAATTTTAGAAGGGATACATCTGCGGCCAGAAGTTAAAGAGATTTATGTATATTATTACAAACATACAATCGTCGTACAACAATAACCACTGTTTTTACATTACTGTGAGTGTTGGGTTTAGGGCCCGTTTACACTGTTGCGTTTTAGTTTTAAAACGGCGTTCATCTAGCGTTTCTGGAAAGTTTTCTGTCCACACCAATGCAAAAGTACATCACGTGACCACACACACACTCTGTCATGTGCTGCAGCATATGCGGAGGTCTGAGCCCCAGGCAGTCAGTCAGCGGGTGCTTTGAGCACACCTCCTCAAATGAGAGCAGCGCAGGTCGGACAGTTAATCAAGGATGTACCACTGGATTTCATCTCGCTATTTTTGTTAAACATGATATTTAATTAATCTTGTCTCCATCTAATGACTCTTTGGTTTTTTGAATCTATTACTTGTCCTCACGTGTGTTGGCTGAGTGCAAAGATAAGTTAATATATTAATTTATGTAACCACATACACCGATTCTTGTGCCTTTACTTCCTATATTGTATAAACTTATTGTACGTTATACGTTTATAAATGGCCGTTATTGAGTATTAAAACTGATATTCAGCAAAAGACAGGGTATGTTTTATATTTTTCAATGAGAACGAAAGGAGGCAGTTATGTTATAGGCTTTGTTTTGTTATAAATATGCATATACAGTGAAGATGACAGTCGTATAAATATGTAGCTACACGATGCCTCAACATTTTTGGTGTCCGTTGAGTTAATATTAAAATAAAAATAGGCAGTTCCTTATATCATATTTTCATTTTATTGTTATGATTAATGTTGCAAGGGTGATTGACATTATAAAATACACTGTTCTTTTTAAAGATTTACCCGATGTGTCCTTGGGAATTTGTTTTCTCTATCAAACATGCAAAGTCTGAACTCACAATATTCATAATATTATTATGAATAATATTCATTTTTCAATATATAATCGTGAGAAAGACAAAATATCGCAATGTCAGATCAATCCAATGTCGTCCAGCCCTACTCAAAATGATAAAAATTTAAAAGGTAGAATGGATGTTGGGATGTTGGACTTCTCTCTAAATTCACGTTTTCACTTGTCCATGTTGTGTTGGTTTGCTCATGATTGCAATCCGCTTGTTAAGTGTGATGCCACGCAAAGGGGCTTCCGGGTCCAAGCGCTGTATCAAACTGAATGGGGAGACTCAACAAATGGTAATAATAAACGTTTACAAAGCGATATCATACTTTTGAAAATCACGATCGCAATATATATGTCCATGCCTAATATCAGATGGCCAGAAAGGGATAAATTTTTAAAAATAAATTTTCGAATTTGTGATACAGCAAGTCCAGAGACTGATGTGTACACCCTGATTTTATATACAATTCTTTTTAATGTTTAATATGACTAAGAAGTGGTCATAAATGAATATATTCAAATGAGTAGCGGCTTGTACCCGCAAACAGTATTCGATACGTCACCAATACGTCGCACTAAACAAGCCAATATGCTTATTTCCATTTATTGTATAGCAATTTGTTTCCTTAATACTGTGATTCATTTTTTGCCTTTTTTTTTGTTGATTCATCAGGAAGGCCACTGAGGGTCTGGCAGCCATTAGTGATGATGCCAGTTCAGCCATTTCTGTCCGGCAGATGGCTTATGGTATGCTCCTGACACACTCAGAAAGAAACTTCATGTTGTTTGATGTCACCTGTTCAAGGCGAGAAATCTTCCAGGTTTGTCATGTCCTTATGTTTTGTGTCCAGTGGCAGGATTGGGTTTCGGGGTCATGAGCGGTGCATTTTCAATGATCAACATCCTGTCTGACTCTCTGGGTCCGGGGACGGTTGGCATCTTTGGAGACTCTCAGTATTACTTCATTACAGCAGGTGAGCTCCCTCAAAGCCTCCAGAATAATGAATCATCTCCAGTAACTTAAACTTGTAGATTTGGTGTCAAAATCAAAGCAATTGTCAAGTGACATAACCAATTACTTTTTTTTTAATCGTTTATAGCAATGGTCTCAAACTCGGCACATCAATACAGCTGATACAAGATGTTCAAGACTCTTTTGAACACCTCGATTATTTGGATCAGATGTGTTTGATTAGGGTTGGAGCAAAACTGTGCAGAGCTGCTGCACTTTAGAAATTGAGGCCCCGTTTACACTAGTGCGGTTTAGTTTTAAAACGGCGTTTTAGCATGAAAACGATCCACGTCCACGTGCATCCAATATCTTAGTTTGTCGTGGGGGACAGGCATGAAATGTTCCTGAATGAAAGTGAAAGTGTTGCACTGCAGTTACGGTCAAAAAATTAAAAATGAAACACTCGAAATTAAATGAAACTCCGGATGTAATGTGGATAGCGCGGTGATGCAGTGACGATAATGGATCGATGCCTAATAAAATGTAAAACGGGATCATGAACAGGACATTCAAAAAGCAAATCATGTAAACACCTTAATCATATTACTGTCTTATTCAGTATTCAATCAGTATTCAATTCAATTCATATTCAATTCGATTAATTATGTCCATGTAAACATAGTCACAGTTAGCGGAGATCTACCTTCCTGCAGATTTTAGTTAAAGCACTGACCAAACACACCTTTCTGTAATTATCAAGTGCTGCTTTTGGTTCTAATTGATTGGTTCAGGTGTGTTTGATCAGGGCTGGAGCTGAATTGTGCAGAATGGTAGCCCTCCAGGAGCAGGGTTAATGACTGGTGATCAGAAGTTTGGATCTTTTCCGCAAACCATATCTTTCGGACAGTTCGTTTCAATTTATACCACAATGTAATGATGTCATCTGTGATGACGTAATGACAATCCAATGTTAGGACTCAACATGTCAAAAATGTATAGTCAGCAATCATTTTTTCTGTCAGTTAAAACATCATCATGATCTGAAAAGTTTTACAATTAGGTTTTGTGTCCCAAATGAAGCATGATTCACTTACTATTTAAATTTCGTTATGATTTTCTGTTATGAAAGAAACTTGCGTTTGGCCAGATCGTCTCGTTTAAGCCGTTTAAGTTGGGTTGAGACTGTACTGTGCTGCAGCGTCAGTCACAGCAGGCTATCATGTTCATTCACCACCTGCTGAATCACGCATGTGCAGTATTATCAGTTCACCGCTTCCCAAATCTGATTTCAGTGTACTTATTTAGTAACTGAATTCTTATTCTTTTATTTATTGTTTTTTAGTTACTTTCCTCAAATTGACATTGCGTCCCTTTTAATAGTTTTTCTTGATAGTTTGCTTAATATCGAAAATTGTTTATATATATATATATATATATATATATATATATATATATATATATATACATATATACATATCTACATATCGTCACCTTGGAATTATAAGGTTCTATCTGCGTTCTGAATGATTTTGAGATATTAAGCTTCAAAGATTTTGTATTCCATAGCAAACAGTATGTGTGTAACATTTGTTTTTAAAATAAAAATGTCAGATAGAACCTTATAATTCATAAGTTCAGATGCAAAACCCTCTACATCCATCAGATCTCTTTTTTTTTGTAAAGGAGCATTTTCTATCAGGCTCTTCTGATTAAGTTCAGAAGTTTCATTTTATAGATAATCAAAAGGTTATTAGCTGGTATATAAAATATCTTTTTCTCAAATGTCACTTGGTTTTTAACAAGGGAGATTTTCTTTTGTGTCAAAACCAGCTAAATCCACTTGTGTTTTTTTTGCAATAACCTCTTAATCCACCATTGGGACAAGACAGTGTAATTAGTAGAAAAGTCACTGAAGATGCAATTACAAATTATTTTACCAAACATAAAACACGTTGCACAAACCACCTAAAATTAAAAATACATAAATATGTCAAGTGGCGGTTCATTCCGCTGTGGTAACCCCTGATAAACCAGGGACAAAGCAGAAGGAAAATGAATGAATGAAATCTGTCAAGTGCATTAATCAATTACATAAAAATGGACATTAATTAATTTTTTTAAATTATGATCTGTTGTCATTTCTGATATTTGGCACTTAGATTTAATGTAAGTAGAGGAATGTAAACATTGTAAACTTATCTTGATTCAAATAATGTAGTGAAACATAAATATCTGTGCATTGTCCATTAATAAAAAATAATGTAGTTTATTGAAGTAATATAAATGATGTATAGTTTTATACAGTACATGTATCTTTTTAAAAAATAGCTTACATTAGCAAATAAAACACAAGGTAGGCCTACTGGGCAAAAACAGGATGTCTCTCAGACACTTTTAGAAGCTGTCATTCATTCATTCTCACCATACTCAAGGTCTTGGTCTCTCTTTCGTCTCTTGCTTATCCTCATAGTATCCACTTGGGATAAAAGAACAGCATCTTAACTTCGAGTTGTCATTTATTGTATAGTAAATCGGACTCATTCAAAGTAGCACTGCACAAAAGCACGTTATGAATGCATGTGTAGAGTGAGTTTTGAGGTAAGGGATGTTTTTATTTGCCATTCATTGACAGTCAGACAGGCTCATGCAGTACATCGAACTCTATCTTTTTAAAAATCTAAATCGAGATTAAAACAGTCTCCTCATAAAAGCCAGCTCATCAGTGCTTGCTATGTTAAAAACATATGATTCAATCCGCAGCTTTTGATTGGTTCTCGGGATATAGCGGCTTTTGCTGCCAAAGGCAAGTGGCGTTTAGCGGCTTTTGTCAACAGACTGTTATTTCTGAAAGCGCTGACGCTGGGATTTGGACATATTGTGTACTGTTTTTTTTTTTTGGTGTATAATAATATTAAGTACAAGTTAAATAAAATATTTAGAGCAGTTATTTCATGGAAAATGTGAGAACTCATTAGCAATGACACCACTGTTGTTATTTGATAAACTGACGGTTCGACAAAAAAATAAGGATTCTGTGATGTGATTAAAGCTTGTGTGTTTGGTGTTGACAGCGCTGATGACTCTGGCGCTGACGCTGCTGCACACGTTTTGGGGCGTCCTGTTCTTTGAGGGCTGTGAGAAGAGCTGCTGGTGGGTCATCGCTGCCGTCGTCAGTCTCCACCTGTTAGTCGCTGGCCTGGTGAGATTTACATGAACACACAAACTTGAACTGTCCCCAGTCTATCCTTCTACATGTTTAAATTAAGAGCACACAAAAGATACTTGTCCGAACTTTGTAATGATTAAATACTATTACATTTATTCTACCAAACGTATCTTCATGGTATACTGTAGGTCCCTGGTCCATGTGTTCATTCATTCATTCATTTATTCATTCATTTTCCTTCAGCTTAGTCCCTTCATTCATTATGGGTCACCACAGCCAATTGAACTGCCAACTTATCCAGCATATGTTTTACACAGCAGATGCCCTTCCAGCTGCAACCCAGTACTGAGAAACACCCATACACTCATTCACACACATACAGTACAGTATGGCCAATTTAGTTTGTTCAATTAACCTATAGCACATGTCTTTAGACTATGAGGGAAACTGGAGCACCTGCTGGAAACCCACGCCAACACAGGGAGAACATGCAAACTCCACACAGAAATACCAACTGACCCAGCTGAGACTCCAACCAGCGACCTTTTTGCTGTGAGACGACAGTGCTAACCACTGAGCAACCGTGTCACCCTCTGTGTTCATTATATGTTCTCCACCCCCCCACCTCTCACCCCCTTTTCTATATATATATATATATATATATATATATATATATATATATATATATATGTATGTATACATGCATGTATGTATATATATACACACACACACACACACAGTTGAGGTCAATTTTAATTATTTTAGATTTATTTAACACTAATTTGTGTTACGAAGAGAAGATTTATTTTAAACTCCTTTCTTAACATAGTTGTAATAACTCATTTCTAATAACTGATTTCTTTGCAATGATGAGAGTAAATAATATTTTACTAGATATTTTTCAAGATACTAGTATTTAGTTTAAAGTGACATTTGAAGTGACATTTGCTTAACTAGGTTAATTGGGCAATGTAGGGTAATTAGTAGGGCCAGACGGAATCTGCTGACATTTTTTGCTATTTGCCCAAAATTTTGTTAAAAATCTGCGGATTTATGTTGAATGATTTTGCGAGTATCAAAACTAAAACCTTAATATATGAAATAAAAAGTAATACCTTTTTAACTTTTATTCAATGTTTACAATGCCAATCCAATTAAATCCACTTTATTTGGTAAACAAAGCAAGTCTCTCATATATTTACTAAAATACAGACAATATTACTTTACAAACTGTATTGTAAATAAATCATATGAATATTTTCATATTAGTCAATATTATTACTGAAACAAATTTAAAAAACTGAATAAATATAAGTGTACATTCATTTGCACAAGTAAATAAACAGAATCAATGAAGGGCTAAACATCTATGGAAATCTGAGGAATTCTGTACGCGCAGATTCCGTGTGGGCTTAGTAATTAGGCAAATTATTGTATAACAGTGGTTTGTTCTGTAGACAATTGAAAAAAAAAAATATTTCTAAAGGGGGCTAATAATATTGATCATAAAGCGGTGGTCCAGTGTGTATTTTTTTAGGGTTGGTTGTATTTATGGTGTGCAGAGCAATGTGTGCTCATGCTTCATTTGTAGAAAATCACATTATTTTTTATTTTGTCTTTTATATTTGATATAAAGCTACTCAGCTAACATGAAAACGACTGACTAATATGAATTTTTAGCTAAATTGTTAACGTGCCAAATAGCATGTCGTTTACATCCTTGTTTATTAAAACATACCGGTAACACTAGAAACTATGGATATCATAGATCAATTTTCACAAATAAAAACACCGGTTTGGGCTCACAATCCACAGCTTCTTCTATCGTGGTTGAAGCTGCTCCTTTGAGGAGATTTCTAATTCTCTGGAACGTAATTAAAATGAAATTGTAAGCACTTCTCTTCTCACTCCTTTGTGTCGTGTCCTTTGGAAGCCCAAGTACATAAATAGCAGAGTTTGGACGGCATTTTAGCTTTCTCTGCTATAACACTACAGCTTCTCTGACCACGCCCCTTCACTGCGTAGTGTGTATGTGTGTAAACTGAAGGGTTTATGATCTCATTTACCCGGATGTATTTTGTTGTAGTTCTCAAACTTTGTTCGCTGTAGGCTTTGCCAAGCTAACTCCTGTTCAAGCCAATGTCTCCCTTTGCATTGAACGTTGAGCATATTACATTCAGAGATGTTGTTTTTGTTCACACAGCTACATTACACATCAACTAAAGTTTAAAATATGATATTGTAGTGGACCACCTCTTTAAAATGTTTTTTTTTTAACTGCTTCTATTCCAGCCGAAAGTAAACAAATAAAACTTTCTCCAGAAGAAAAAATAATATTATAATATTAATATTAAAATACTGTAAGAAAAAAATCCTTGCTCTGAAAAAATTGAACAGAAGGGCTAATCATTTTGACTTTTCACAACTGTATATGCAGCCTTGATGAGCACAAGAGGCCTCATTCAATGTATATAAAAGAACTACATAATCTACTCTATAAACTCTAATCTGTAGCTTTTGATAGTCTGAAGTTACACAAGATGCCTATTAAATGGTTATGCTGGTTTAGAGAGGTTCATTCATATCATTACATATCATCACAGTAGCTCAGGGCATTTTTTCTTTATCCAAAAGAAAAAAGACCATGTGCTCTACCTGTTCACGTGCCTGCATCAATCTAGAAGCAGCAGTTGAGGTTCAAATTACAGAGCAGAACTGAAAGCATCAAGAGGTCACAGTTGTATCGCTTTCACATGCACAGCTGGGATTATCTGAGTGCTTCCGTGTGTGTATATAAACTTCCCTCAGAAAATGTTATTGCTCAGAGATTGCTTTTTTTTATAGCTTGTCAGACTTTGGCCTTGTTATTGCCTTATATCCTTATACTCCTCACATATACTCATATATACTTATATATCCTTATATATCCTTATACTCCTCACATATACTCATATATACTTGTATATCCTCACATATCCTTATACTCCTCACATATACTCTTATATACGTATATATATATATCATATATACTTCATATATACTCATTTATCCTCATATATACTTATACTCCTCACAATCACTGCACTATTTAACATTTGCACATTTAAAAATTGCACATTCATTGCACTGATTCACTTATATGAGCTGTACACACTCACTGTACACATTTGTAATTATGTTAATCTATCTGCACACTCTGATTATTAATAAGCAACCTACACTGATTCATTTATTTGAACTGTATATACCCACTGTACATGTACATTGTAATTATATACACACTCACTGTACATGTACATTTGCAATTGTTTATCTATCTTCTGATTATTAATAGCAACCTGTACATATAATAACGTATTGTAAATCTTCATAACTAATGCAGCCTGTATATAATGTTCATAGTACATCCATCTGTAAATATCACCATAGTTTTTCTATAACTGCACTTTATAATTTATACCTGTATCCTGTACTTGCTGCTATTGCACTCCTAAACTGCATTTCGTTGCGTTGTGTAATGACAATAAAGTTGAATCTAATCTGTATTTTATATAAACATGCGTCTCAAATGTTAAATGCATCCGTTTGGTTTCAATTTGTTGATGAATTGCATCACTTACTACAGTTGAAGCAAAATTATAAGCCCTCCTGTGAAAATGTAATTATTCTTTAAAATATTTACCCAATGTGGTTTGACAGAGAGAAGAGTTTTTCAAAATATTTTTAAAACAATTGTTTCAATAACTAAATTCTAATAACTACTTTGTTTTCTCCTGGCCATGATGACAGTACTTAATGTTTTAATAGTTGTTTTGCAAAATACTAGTATTCCGCTTAAAGTGCGATTTCAGGCATAAAATTACCTACAATTTAGATTATTATTATTAAAATTAACTACAATTTAGGTTAATTAGACAAGTCATTGGACAACAGATGTTTGTCCTGCAGCCAGTTAAAAAATAATAATGTGGGCAAATAAGTTTTTGACTTTTCTAAAGCATAAAATTACCATAATATGTTTTCGTTAATTTGAAAAACAATGCTGAAGTCAGATATTCTGCTTTGATAATGTGCATTATGTGCTGGAACGGCTGTCTTTGTTTCGATCATTTAACCCACCCAATGCTAGTTTAGCCAATTATATTACAGCACACCAGGTTGTCTTGCTGGAAAACAGCGTGTTTGATTCATTCAGTCAGAAGGGCTCTTAAAGTATGCATCTGCGACCAAAATGCGACCTGTGGTGGACAGTAGACCACACGAGGTTGTTATTAATTAGCAAATAATATAAATATTACAAACATAAACATTAGTGAGCAGGTTACTTTGTAACACTGTGTCCTAACAGCATGCTATGTGACGAGATTTGCGGTGATGAACAATTGGGCTGTTTGCACAAGACGAAACATGACAGAAATTCAAATAACATTACAGCCGTTCAGAAGCGTAGAATAGTGCACTCACTGCACTCCAGCAAAATGGTAAGGTTTATAATCTAATTATTTGATATTAAGCCTCTTTACATTATTAAATGCACATCTAGAATCACTGAATTGTTTTGACTTGCACTGAGTCACAGTTCTAAATTTTAATTTCAAATTGTTTATTTTATTTTCAAGATCTGAGGTGAACTATCTGCTGCTGCTTTCAGTATATGGCAATAAATGCCATGTAAAATGGTATTGAAACTAACATTATTAGCATTTAACACAGAGTAAAGCACATGAGGTTTACCTGAGATGATCATTGTCGGCTTACCCTGTTGTTCAGCTGTAATAAATAGAAGCCGTTTCTAAAATATAATTTTCAGGTGCTGATTAGGACAAAAACTCCTTTTAATATGTAAAATATTCCTTCTGTTAGGTGCCGTTGCTTAGAACACGATTTAAATCAGCATTTAGGCTCAACATTGAGGCACACTGCTGTTGATGTCGTCAATCTGGCAACCTGCACTTGTGTTTGTTTTGAACCAGGTGTGCAATACCTAGTTCAACCACTGGTTGTCAAACTTACACACTGCACCTTTAAGAAATTTTTTACATTTTCATTCCAGTCAAAGTAAAAGAAATTCGTCTTTTACCAGACTTTTAAATATAAAATGCTCTGTAATTTATTTATTTATTTTTGCTCTGTTAAAGATCACCTAAAATGTAAAGAATGTATATATTTCACAGGATTTCACACTGATAATAGAGTCGTCAAATGTACGTCAGTTAGAAGTCTAAAAAGCTGTGAATCTCAGATGTTGTCTGTTTCTTTCTGCAGTCTCTGTTGAACCCGTTGTATGAAGGCAGTCTGCCTCCTGTGTATGGCATTACTCTGCTGATGGGCATCTGGGCTTTCTTCTCGTCTGGAGGATCCCTGCAGAACCTCAGTGCACTCTGCACACGTAAGACACTCAAATACCTTTCATTAATTGCTAGATTTCAATGATGATTTCTGTTGAACAAGTTAAAGGGTTGTTTCACCCCAAAATGAAAATTGGATAAGTTATGACAATTTTCATTTTTGGGTGAGTTATCTCTTTAAGACCTGATTGGCCATTAGACTTAATGGATATGTCTGTGATTGGCTCCAATGATCATCGCTTCATGCTCTTCACCCAGCACTTAAAGCAATGGTCTTAAACTCAATTCCTGGAGGGCTGCACAAATTAGCATCACTAACCCCTTACTTACGCCTGCTTAATAGTCCATAGTGGTCTTGAACACCTTGATTAGTTGGATCAGCTGTGTTTGATTAGGGTTGGAGCAAACTGTGCAGTGCTGCGGCACTCTAGGAATCAAGCTTGAGACCTACAGTATGACTTAAAGGGATAGTCATGGTGAATGATGAAAGATATCTTCATTCACTCACCCTTGTTTCAAACCTATAGGAGTTTCTTTCTTCTGTTGAACACAAAGTAATTCAACAGGAGAAAGAAACACAAACTGGTTTGCAACTACTCGAGAAAGTAAATTTTCACTTTTAGGTGAACTGTCCTTTTAAACTGATACAAGGTCATGCTAGCATTTAAAAACATAAATATATACACTAGATATCGCATGCGGACCCTGAGCATGCGTCAATAACGCCACCATATTTGTACAGGGCTCCCAGGACAAATGTCATTCAACCGCACTAGTCAAGACTAACGCCAATGTGAAGATGCTGGACTTTAGCGCTGCATACGAGTGCAGTAACGAGCAAACAAAGAAAACAAAGCACAAAGGCAGAACCTTTATAGGTAAAATTTAGTTTTTTAGGTTTGTTTTTTGTGCTCAACAAGTTTTATTGATGATATTACAGTCTCTTACTGCACTGACCATAAGGCAATGTAGCACCAACTCGCACTAAATACTAGGCTTATGCTAGTTTTGTTGAATAAAATAAGCAAACAATGTAAATGAAATATGACAACAAGATGCTGCGGTGCCAGAAACTTGTATTATTGTTGGTCGTTCAACAGAGTCGTTCATACCGGGGATTCATTCACAAACGAATCGCTCCCTCCGTTAGAATAAGAAGTGAAAGCAGGAGAGGGGGTGTGTTTCAGGACATGGATTAAATCAAATTAAACAAATTAATACATTTCCATGCACACAAACACACGTTCTTTGTCTGCAACGCCTGTATAGCGCCTATCCATCGATGTAGAAAGGTGATGTAAAATTATAATTTTAGTCATTTTAGAAAATATTTGCATAATGACCACCGGAAAAACTCCTGATCATAGATATGTGTCTATATTTATGGTTCTGGATGGCCAGTCCTCAACTAGAGGTCTGCATTCCCATGGCTGTACCGCGGGACCCGACCAGATTTCTTGCGGCGAAGAAATAAATTTCCGAATAAAGCGCAGGAGAGGTTGGTAACTTTGGTGTAATTTGAACGAGAGTGGGTGGTCTAACAGTAACGATCCCAAGAGCGTGCGTACGTGTGTGCGTGCGTTTGAGAAAGAGCGTGATGCTGTGTGTCCCTTGTTATAGGCTGTCTGGACTTTGTTGCATCCAGCTGGGTGTTTTTTGGTTTTGCTCTTCTGTTTGCAAACACATCATCTCCCCCCACCCCACCCCCCAATTATCTATGGTTTAAAACAGGGCTATTCAATTGGCGGCCCGCGGGCCGAATCCGGCCCCCAAAGCAATTTGTTCTGGCCCTCCAATTAGTGTGACCAAGACATCAGAAATAAATTTAGTTCAGTCAAAAAACGGCCGCTATAGTTATGAAGTGACATGCGTCTGTTCAATACAGCACAAGCTGCAGTTGAAGGCTGCACAGAGCAAGAGTCACCTGACATTAAGGTGAGTGGAGCGGGCACCGGGCAGCTGAAAACATTTGGATATGTTTGTAGAAAAGGCCTTTTGTACAATGCACTGATATCGTTGTTATGGATGTAACGATTCGCGGATTTCACTATTAACTGCGCTTTAATTCGTCACGGTCAATTAATCGTAAAGGCTTCTCAATTGCGCCTTTCTGTTGCACGCAATGAAACTGCTGCAATTAAACAAAGTTATGCCATCAGTGCGTTAGTTTTAAGGTCCGAGCTAGTACACCGAGGCCAATACGCACGCACACTGAATTAACTATAGCGGAGGGTTGTTCCAATATCACGTCCTTTCCGCGCGCAAGTTTCTTTTTCTAATGTGCGCACGCAAGCGGAGCAACGGTCTCGCGGCTTTCCATGCGCACGCAATAGAATACATCTCATGCTATAGCTGTGAGGTTGTGCGTGGCTTTCAGTGCAATGTAAACAAAAGATATGTTAGACTAATTATTATTAAAACGATTATGTTTGTACATTCTCAGAAATAAAGGTACAGGAGCTGTCACTGGGGCAGTACCTTTTCAAAAGGTACATATTTGTACCCAGAGTCCACAGTGGTACCTCAAAGGTGCCCAAATGTACCTAAAAAGTATTTTTGAGGTTCCATTATAGACCCTTCTGATACAAATATGTACCTTTTGAAAAGGTGCTGCCCCAGTGACAGCTCCTGTACCTTTATTTCTGAGAGTGTATGAACGCAGATGATAACAACAGTTAATCTAAATAATTAGGCCTACATAATATAAAGCTTAAATTTACATTAGACATGATAATTGTTGCATCCATAATTGTTATGCAGTTCAGAACACATGAATGTGTTTAAATGAAGACAAAGCCTACTTCAGCAATGCACTGCTTTTGTTGTGCTTTGAAATACAACATTTGAATGTTTGTTTTTAAAAAAAGCCACATTGTACAATGCAGTGATTGTTATGTAGTTTCAAAATACAACATATTAACATTTTAATAATGAAAAAGCCAATGTGGGTGTCTAAAGGAGCAAAAATGCAACATATGCAGTTGTGTCCTCACTCATATTGCATGTCATACCTTTCCGGCCCTTCGTTTAAGATGCTTTTCATGAACTGGCCCCCATGGCAAACTAATTGAATAGCCCTGGTTTAAAAACAGCATCTGTTGATCTGTAAGCACTCTGTGAACAGCGCGAGGCGATGATGACTGCTAAGCCATTCTAGTAACACCAAGTTCTGCATAGTTCAATTGCGCAATTCTAATTGGACAGAACGAAATTATGCTCACACAATTGGCTACTAAGACTGTCACTTACAGACGGCACACACGCATTTGCTCTGGGTGGGGGAAATTAAATAATCCATATTTCATATTTCAGCCTTTTTTGAAAAAAAAATCACATGAACATAAGTATTCACAGCCTTTGCTCAATACTTTGTTGAAGCACCTTTGGTAGCAATTGCAGCCTCAAGTCGTTTTGAATATGATGCCACAAGCTTGGCTCATCTATCTTTTGGAATTTTAGCCCATTCCTCTTTGCTTCTCAAGCTCAGTCAGGTTGGATGGGAAGCGATGGTGTACAGCCATTTTCGGATCTCTCCATAAATGTTCAATAGGATTTAGGTCTGGGCTATGGCTGGGCCACTCAAGAACATTCACCGAGTTGAAACCAAAATATTCCAAAATTACCGATGTCTTGTTTTTCTTTGATATTAATTTGTCTGATAGTGCTTTCAAAGCGGCAGACGCTATCATTCCACTCGTCCACACTGTCCTGTTTGTGTGGGGGTTTTTTGGGGGGCGTTCCGCATAGTTCAATTGCGCAATTCTAATTAGGCAGAACGAAAGCGTGCTCACTCAATTGGCTACTAAGACTTTCACACACAGATGTCATGCATGCATTTGCTCTGGGTGGGGGGAATTAAATAATACACATTTCATATCTCAGCCTCTTGCGATTTAGCTAATCGAAACATTTCAAATCGTGATTCTGATTAATCGCACAGACCTACAGTGTATGATTCTTTAGACTGAAGTGTCTGCTGGACGCATAAAGGTGAAATCACCACTGTCACATAAAGCTGCACAACACCGCTTCAATCCTGCTTGTCTAATTGTCGCTCATTGTTTTGTTTTTTTTCTAGGCCGGAAAGCTGAAGCGGAATCTTCATAAGATGCTTTTAGTCATCCCCAGTGAGATCCAGGACAACAGAATGGCTGAGTTTGAGGCTGCTCGACTGAATGGCAGCGGTTTATGAAAGAGCACATTCACCAGCTCAAAGCCCCGAGGAGATCCAGACACGTCTCCTCCGGCGTCCATGATCTCGACCGCGCAGACTGTCTCTCAAACGCTGTAAATAGCTTGATCTGAATGCAAATCAATAAGACGGATCTGTAATGTTCTTTTGTTTTGAAAGCAACATTCTCTGGCTCTTGTAAATGGTTGTGGTTTCGAACTTTCTTTGTTGATGTCGGTACATTTCTGAATCAAGCCTTATTGTCGGCCCGCTTTAAGGGCAAGAGTGAAACTTGAGCACCTTCAAGCCCAAAGTATACCTCTTTTTTTAATTTATGTGTACACTATGCATACACAAAAAAAAAACACAGACTTTAACGTAAACTCTATTTGATATCGTCAAGTCCTTGATAAGAGTTGTTAGTCAAATGCTCAGAGCAAGTTACCGAATATCCTATTTTCTGCTTAAAATTCAAAGATTATTTAACACTACATCTTTAATGCTTAATTATAAGTGTCTTTTTGAAGTGTAGGCAGTTTTTACAACAATATAGTATTTTCTACCATGTTTCTTTTTATTAAAATAAATATAATTATGTTTGATTTAAATTTCATGGTAATACAGGCAAAACATCCATTGGATCTGTCATATTTTTTTGTAAATTTGTCCACAAGCTGGTAAGCTTAAGGAAAGTTCTGAATTTCCAATGCAGTATGGCTAATAGTAATTTTTTTTTAATTTGGTGGCTAATTTGTACAAAATTGTAGATTTAATTTGTACATTTTGGTATGGTATCCATCAGTGACGGTTTTTAAAAATATTACTTTTTCATGCCAATGAGTTTGTATCATTTTGTATGAATTAGCCACTTTTCTGACAGTAGTACAATACCGTTTCTTCGAGTTCAGGCAGGAATTTCACCCTCATACAGTGCGTCCGGACAGTATTCATAGTGCTTCACTTTTTCCACATTTTCTTAAGGTTACAGCCTGATTCCAAAATGAATTAAATTAATTTATTTCCTCAAAATTCTACACACAATGCCCCTTAATGACAATGTGCAAAAAAGATTTTTTGAAATTGTTGCTAATGTATTTAAAAAAATAACCTGAAAAATCACATGTACATAAGTATTCACAGCCTTTGCTCAATACATTGTTGATGCACATTTGGCAGCAATTACAGCCTCAAGTCTTTTTGAATATGATGCCACAAGCTTGGCACAGCTGTCATTGGGAATTTTGGCCAATTCCACTTTGCAGTACCTCTCAAGCTCTATCAATAGGATTTAGATCTGGGCTCTGGCTGGGCCACTCAAGGACATTCACAGAGTTGTCGTGAAGCCACTCCATTGATATTTTGACGGTGTGCTTTGGGTCAGTGTCCTGCTGGAAGGTGAACTGTCACCCCAGTCTGAGGTCAAGAGCACTCTGAAGCAGGTTTTCATTCAGGATGTCTCTGTACATTGCTGCATTCATCTTTCCCTCTATCCTGACTAGTCTTCAAGTTCCTGCTGCTGAAAAACATCCCCGCAGCATAACGCTTCCACCACCATGCTTCACTGTAGGGAATGTTGTCATTATGGGGTATTGTGTGTAGAATTTTGAGGAAATAAATGAATTTAATCCATTTTGGAATAAGACTCTAGCAAAAAAAATGTGGAAGAAGTGAAGCATGACATGCACCAATTGCACAAAATTAGATATATCTATTCATCCACCAGTATTTTTTTCTTTAAACTGTTTGTGATCATGTCCTTTGAAACGTTATTTTTAAATTTGTACTCATTAAAACTGAAAAGTTATAGCAATCTTTTATGCATAGTTTAGCTTGTGTTAATTGCTTTAATTAACTTGTTTTAACACACCTGCTTGGAAATTCCTAGTATACATAGAAAGAGCTTGATTAGCCGGTTCAGATGTGTTTCACTGGGGTTGGAACTAAAACATGCTGGACATCAGCCCTCCAGGTTAAAGGCTCTGGTATACTTTAAACTGTTTTTTTTTTTTTCGTTCTTATTTTGAGGGCGTAAAGAATTCCGAAAAGGCTAAGTGACGGTGTTCTGTTTTTGAACACTCGATACATTTACTCTGCAGGAGATAGGGTTTTAATGTGTCTGCGCTTGAGTGTAGGTTACTGCTAAACACATCAATGGCAGCTGAGAAAGAAGGCGGTTTTATAAATATCAGAAGCCTTTTTCACCAGAAGCACCACTGCCACACGCTACATTGTTTTACGTTTGCAATGTGCAGATACCACATATAACAATGTTGTGCTGGATATTTTTCTCCTGTCTGACTCTAAAGCGCTCCTAAGACATTGATTGTGTAATCGCCATGGACCAATAGTAGCTTAAAGGTGGACCAAAATGAACCCCCTCAAAAAAGTTTGCTTTGGTGGGCGGTTTCAAACTGGCCAAACAAGCTCAAAAAGAACTTTCATTTGGCTGGATTTTGTTAAAAATTACGTAATTTCAGGGCTTTTTGTTTTTAGATTTCACTTGAAGTATACTGGGGCCTTACGTGTTGACACTTTATGAACAAGTGATGTAAAAGCAACTGAAGCTGCAGATGTGATCAGCACGTATTGAATATGAGGTTAGAATAATAATGTAGTGCACCGATTAAATCTGAAGTATACTTTGGGCTTAAGGAAGAGGAGCAGTTTCATCCTCTTACTGATGTTATTTTGGCTATTTCACACATACATACAGTACGTAGTTATGCCCAAGAGCATTTCACTTCCTCACATTTACAGTGTTGTCAAAAGTACCGACTTTATATCAAAAACAATGATTAATTTTGGAAGATGTCCTTTTACCTCTAACATTTAAGCGCCATTTCAAATGCTCCAGCATCTGGATCAGTGTAAAGCCGCCTTTCCACTGCACACGGCAAACGACACGCGACAGACCGGAAGTCATTATTTTCCAATGGCGAGTAGTCCGGGAGCTGCGTGGAGTTCCGGAAGAAGTATGCAGAAAATTCGAATCCGATTTGGGCTGCGGATCCGTTAAAATATTTGAACTCCTGCGACTAGACCGTATGCGACCGGCCGACCGGAAGTGATGTATTTCAGTGTTGTCCAAGCAGGTCTGTGCGCGCGAGATGAGAAATAGGATTTTTTTTCGTTATTTTTTTGAATCAGAAAAAGTCTGTATTAAAAAAAATTCCATTCATAAATGAGTAATAAAAATATTTTTATGTTGTCTCCACATTCCCTCCAAAGTTTTTAGCAGTCTATGAGTTTTAGTATTGATTTATTTATTCATTCACTCAACCATGTTGAACACACGGAGAATAAAAGCTCTTGCACTTGCACTCCTTTATTTCGGACACTGCGAGGTTCAGTGTCTCCCCCATGGTGACAACACTGAAAATTCAGTGCGACTGCCACAAGAGGGCGTATTCCGACAGTAGTGTCTAAATGTCGTGTGCAGTGGAAAGGCGGCTTAAGCACCGAAGAGTGTCAAGCGATGATTATTGTAGCCAATCACAGGCAAATCTGTTTAGAAGGAAACACAATGGCTAATCAAATTTCACAGTTTACAGCTAGCACACATTGTTAGGCTTAAGGTGATCAGTTAAAATGTGCAAGTTAATCCAATGGACAAAAGAAAGTGACTATTAGCTTACTCTTTGGTGGCTCAGTGGTTAGCACTGTCTTCTCACAGCAAGAAGGCTGCTGGTTTGAGTCTCGGCTGTGCCAGTTGGCATTTCTGAGTGCGCGTTCTCCCCATGTTGGCGTGGGTTTCCTCCGGGTGCTCCGGTTTTCCCCCACAGTCCAAAGACATGCGGTATAAGTGAGTTAGGTGCATGTGTGAATGAGAGTGTATGGGTGTTTCCCAGTACTGGGTTGTGGCTGGAAGTGTATCCGCTGCGTAAAATATATGGTGGAATAGTTGGCGGTTCTTTCTGCTGTGGCTACCCCTGATAAATAAGGCATAAGGAAAATGAATGAATGCTTCCTCTCTGAAATGTTTTGCCACGCCCCTTCCAGTGTCAGTTTGCTGCAAATGAAATATGAGAGGAGGAGCTGAAGAATAAAGCCCCGCCCCCTACTCGATATTCGGTTTTAGTTGGGAATACGTCTTCAAACTGTCATGAAGGTCTGCATCAACTTCCACTTCACACAAGTGCTGATTGGCACTGCAAGTCACTACTTTTGACAACCCTTTCAGAGTTGCCGTACACATTTTAAAGCAAGTTCCTTGTGTTGCGACAACTGAATGCACAATGTGAAATTGAACATCTCAAAAGGAACAACTGTCCTGCCCATCTCAATGAACCGAGTGACGTCTGGTCATCATGGTGTTTGTCACTCAGATAACACTAGATAACTTAGATAACACTTTATTTTACCGTGACCTTGTTTCACATGTACTTACTGTAGTAAATACTACAATTATGCATAATTACATGCAAACCAAACCCTAATCCTCTTTAGAAAGTGTATGGTGTTAGATAATATTACTAAGTACAGTTGGAGTCAGAATTAATAACGCCCCTGTACATTTTATCCGCAATTTCTGTTTGACGGAAAGAAGATTTTTTTTCAACACATTTCTAAACATAATAGTTTTAATAACTCATTTCTAACGACTGATTTCTTTTATCTTTGCCATGATGACAGTAAATAATATTTTACTAGATATTTTCAAGATATTCAGCTTAAAGTGACATTTAAATACGTAACTATTAATAAATTAAGCAGACAATCAAAAATATATTTTGCATAAGGGGGCTAAAAATATTGACCTTAAAATAATTTGAAAAAAAATTAAAAACGGCTTTTATTCCAGCCAAAATAAAACAAATAAGACTTTCTCCAGAAATAGAAAATGTTATAGGAAATACAGTGAAAAAAATCCTTGCATTGTTAAACGTCATTTGGGCAATCATTCTGACTTCAACTGTATACTTGCACTATAATGAGGACACTTTAAACTAAAGTGAACCACCATTTGTGTTTGTAACTCAATTGTTCAAGATAAAGCGGCTGAAAGTTATTTTTTTTATATTTCTGACAACTGAATGCAACCTTTACACACACAGAGAGCAATACCAGAATCTTTTGTTCATTAAAGGGACAGTTTCCCTAAAAATGAAAAGTCTGTCATCCTTTACTCATCCAATGAGTTTCATTCTTCTGTGAACACAAATGAAGATGCTTTGAAGAGCGTTGGAAACTATTAGCCACTGATTTCCACACTTAATTTTATTTTCTACGCTCGAAAAAGTTATATTTGTTGTTTGTTTAAACTACTTACACAATATTTGTTGAATCAACACAATTCAAAATTTGTAGGCAAACTTGCTACGTATGTTTAGTCAACTTAAATTTGTAAAAACGATTAACTCAATCAATTTGTGTTGGGACAACATGAAGGAAATGTGTGGAACCCAGCATTTTTTTACAGTGTACTATACTGAATCAACACAAATTGATTTCCTTTAAATCAATTTGTGTTGGCACAACATGAAGAAATTAAGTTTATCTAATAGTTTTTATGGCGTCACTATGGCTCAGGGGTTAGCACTGTCACCTCACGGCAAGAAGGTTGCTTGTTAGAGGCATTTCTGTGTGGAGTTTTCATGTTCTCCCGGTGTTGGTGTGGGTTTCCTCCAGGTGCTCCAGTTTCCCCCGCTGTCCAAAGACATGCACTATAGGTGAATTGAATAAACTACATTGGCCGTAGTGTATGTGTTTGAATGAGAGTGTATGGATGTTTCCCAGTACTGGATTGCGTCTGGAAGGGTATCCGCTGTGTAAAACATATGCTGGCTAAGTTGCTGGTTCATTCCACTGTGGCGACCACTGATGAATAAAGGAAAATTAATGAATGTTAGTTTTTACTAATTAAAGTGGATCAAACATAAAACAATTAAGTTGTCCTCTAAAAACCTCAAGAGTTGTGTTGTTTCAGCTCATTTTAAATGAGTAGTTTGAACAAACAAACAGCAAACGACTTTTTTTTGAGAGTACACTGTAAAAAGTGAGTAAACTAATTGCCTTTAAAGCAACAAGTTGACTTCACAAAGATAATGTAAGTAACCCCAGTGTAACTTGGAACTGCTGGGCTGACTTAATTTTTTTTATAAGTAAAGTTTATTTATAAACTAATATCGAGAGGATCACCTGCTTATGATGGCTTGCAGCTGGTCCCGCATTATTCAATTTATGATTCACCGATCAGATGATTCCTAAGCCACTATAAAAACCCTTAGTTCCATATCACAGCCATCTTCGTTTTGAAGAATCCCCCTTTTCACCCCTACTCCTCCTCCTTTCCTAGATGGGTGGCACGGTGGCCCAGTGGTTAGCACTGTTCCCTCACAGCAAGAACGTCACTGGTTCTAGTCCTTACCAAGCCAGCTGACGTTTCTGTGTGGAGTTTAAACATTCTCCCCATGCTCATGTGGGTTTCCCCCGGGTTTCACATGTACTTACTGTAGTAAATACTACAATTATGCATAATTACATGCAAACCAAACCCTAATCCTCTTTAGAAAGTGTATGGTGTTAGATAATATTACTAAGTACAGTTGGAGTCAGAATTAATAACGCCCCTGTACATTTTATCCGCAATTTCTGTTTGACGGAAAGAAGATTTTTTTTCAACACATTTCTAAACAAAATAGTTTTAATAACTCATTTCTAACGACTGATTTCTTTTATCTTTGCCATGATGACAGTAAATAATATTTTACTAGATATTTTCAAGATATTCAGCTTAAAGTGACATTTAAATACGTAACTATTAATAAATTAGGCAGACAATCAAAAATATATTTTGATTTACCTTAAAATAATTTGAAAAAAAATTAAAAACAGCTTTTATTCCAGCCAAAATAAAACAAATAAGACTTTCTCCAGAATTAGAAAATGTTATAGGAAATACAGTGAAAAAAATCCTTGCACTGTTTAACGTCATTTGGGCAATATTTGACAAAGAAACAAAAATTCACAGAAGGGATAATCATTCTAACTTCAACTGACTCATGTGGGTTTCCCCCGGGTTCCCCGGTTTCCTCCCACTGTACAAAAACATGCAACTTAAGTTAATTGCCTAATCCAAATCAGCACCATAGACATGCTGCTAGTAAGTAGTTATCTCTTCATAGCAGTCACTATATGTTCATTAACTATCCGCAGGGGAGTTCTTGAGATCTACCTGAGCTCAAACTCCCCTCTCGCCTTCCAAACGGGAGGGAGCCCCGGGCTCGAGGATCTTCTGAGCTCAGGACTCTCTCCTGGGACAGCATGCCAAACAAGCTTTATAATCAATCATCAGCTAAGTGTGAACTCTTGAAATATGCAAATTACTCACTTTTTAAAATAAAAGTAAACTAATCACTTTTATTCTAATACACCTTTATTGTCTTTGTTTTTTTTTAGCTTGTTTTTTCATATATTTAGCAAAATGACATACATTAACTAAAATAAATCTGCTCTTCCAGACTCCAGCGTGTCTTCTAAATTCACTGCAGGCTATAATTGTAGACTTTTTAAACTTAATAAAGCACCAAATATGTAATAATGTATTAGCTACAGTAATTATTTGAAAACAGACGTGCTAAAATAGTCTGACACTGTAAAAAGGGATTAGTTGACTTTAATAAGTGACAACAATTAACATAATTATAAAAATTAAGTCAGCGTAACAGTTCCGAGTTACAATGGGTTTCAATGATCATGTGAAGTCAACTTGTTGCTTTTAAGGTAATTGGTTTACTCGCTTTAAGTAACTAATCACTTTTTACAGCGTATGGTTGTCAACGGCTGCAGATTTGCAACATTCTTCAAAATATCCTATTTTGTCTTTGACAGAAAAAATGAAACTCCTAAAGGTTTGTTTTTGTATCGAACACTATGTTTTCCTTTTTGGGTGAACTATCCCTGTAATATCTGCTTCATAACTGGTGCTGCCCGTCGGCAGTGCTTTCTTCAGTTGTAGTATCTGAGTCTTACTCTACGCTGCTAGATTTTACACCTGTCTTTGCGGTTTAGCTTTAATTCTCATCCCAGGACATTAACTCCACAGCGATCACTTGCAGTATTTTCCAGTCGGTCAGCCTTAAAGCACATTGACCACACTCATTGCGGTACATCACAGATCACACCTTGGTTTGTCTGGATGTTGGCAGCTCATTGTGTCGAGGCATGAATTTCAGTTGATTGTGTGTTGAATATGATCAGCACTCTTTGTTTCCAGTAACCACAAACACTTCTGTACATTAATGTGTTACCTTCCGTACTCGTTTTATGCTCTACATTCGACGTTCTGTGTTAAAAACTGTGCCGATCACACTCTCTCCACATTCTGTTCTGTATATTTGGACACAATAACTCGGTGCTTATCTGAATTTGAATTATAAAAGGACTTCTTGTAATTATGTAACATTTTATTGCTGCTTTATATAAAGTTTCTAAAAAATATGATGTGCCAAACAGGGAATCGGATTACTGTTCATATGCAAAATTGGAAAGAGAATAAAGACCCTGTTAATCAGTTCATGGAATTTTGGGAGTTATTTTGGAGGGACTAAAATATTTATACACATTTATGGAATTATGGATCGAAACTGGAAGGCATAATGTGATGTTTGTTTTAATTTGCATGGGATAGTGTAGAAACACTTGTAGAACACAGTGAGGATAACATGAAGAAAGAGAATAAAGAATTAAATTCAATTCAATTTATTTGTATAGCGCTTTTACAGTGTAGATTGTGTCAAAGCAGCTTCACATTGAAGGTTATGGTAAATTTAAGTAGTGTCAGTTTTCAGTGTTGAAGTTCAGTTCAGCTCAATTCAGTGTGTTTTAATAATCACTGCTGAGAGTCCAAACACCGAAGAGCAAATCCATCTATGCGCAGCTCTATAGGTCCCGAACCATGCAAGCCAGTAGCGACAGCGGCGAGGAAAAAACTTCACCAATTGACGAAAGTGAAGGAAAAAAACCTCGAGAGAAACCAGGCTCAGTTGTGCATGACCATTTCTCCTATGGCCAAACGTCTTGTGCAGAGCTGCAGTCTAGGCGCCGGAGGCTGGAGAAGCTGGATGTCAGAGAGCATCGTCTGTCCTTGGAGATTCACAGGAATCAATCTCATGCTGTCCACTCCTCCATGCACCAGAGCAGCTGCTCAGGATGCGGTCTGGTCCAGGATTATGGAACCTTGGGATCACATCAGTGGCACTGCATAGTCTTTGGGGACCTCGGGATGAGTGTCCCCAGGTGGAAATAGAGAAGAAAGAGAATAATTAGCGTAGCTGCTGTTCATAGTGTATGTAAACGAGATGCGTTGAGCACAATTATGCATCATACGTCTTCTCTCTCTCGCCTGCAGCTGGTACAAAATGCAGCTGCTAGACTAATCTCTGGCACCCGCAAGCATGAGTCAGTCTACAGACTTGCTTTGTCCATATACCCCCTCTCGAACCTTGAGATCCTATAATCTCAATCTACTCACTGTCCCCAGAATGCGCCTTAAAAAACGAGGAGATCGAGCATTTGCTGTTGCTGGTCCTAAACTCTGGAACAGTCTACCAATTCACATTAGACTTTCCCCCTCCACTTCTGTGTTTAAGTCTGTTTTAAAGACCAATCTATTCTCTCTCGCTTTTAATACTCCTTGATCATTGTTTGATTGATTTTATTTGTTTCTTTAATATTCTGCTTTCTTTGTCTTTATGTACAGCACTTTGGTCAACCTCGGTTGTTTTTTAATGTGCTTTATAAATAAATATTGTATTGTATTGTATTGTATTGTGTGCTGCATTGAGTGTATGCTTTACTAAAAAGATAGGTCTTTAATCTAGTTTTGAACTGCGAGAGTGTGTCTGAGCCTCAGACATTATCAGGAAGGCTATTCCAGAGTTTAGGAGCCATAAATGAGAAGGCTCGACCCCCTTCACTTGACTTTGCTGTTCAAGGTACTACCAGAAGCCCTGAGTTTTGAGATCCTCAAGAGCGGGTTGGATTGTAGCCGGACAGAAGAATGTGTAAAGAATTTAGCTGTAAATTTTTACACAAATAGACAAGGAGATTTGCATAATATTCATATACACTGTAAAAACAGATTAGTTACTTAAACCCATTGTAATTGCTGCTAAGTTAAAAACTTAATTTTTATAATTATGCAAATTTAGGGGTGTCACAGTGGCGCAGTGGGTAGCATGATTGCCTCACAGCAAGAAGGTCACTGGTTTGAACCTCAGCTGGGTCAGTTGGCATTTCTGTTTGGAGTCTGCATGTTCTTCCTGTGTTCGCGTGGGTTTCCTCTAGGTGCTCCGGTTTCCCCCACAAATCCAAAGAAATGTACTATATTGGGTAAGCTAAATTGTCTGTAGTGTAAAAGTGTGTATGCATGTTTCCTAGTGGTGGGTTGCAGCTGGAAGGGCATCCGCTGTGTAAAACATGCTGGATAAGTAATAAAGGGACTAAGCCGAAAAGAAAATGAACAAATGAAATTATATGCACATTTACTTCATTTTAAGACCACACATTTACTCATTTTTTCATGTAAAGTCAACTAAACACTTTAAAAGGAACAGCCTTATTCATTTTTATTTTTAAAAATAAAGTAAACTAATTGCTTATCACAGTGTGTGTTCGTTCAGAATCATGTAAATTAGTTTCATTTCAGGCAGAAATTGAGACCAGACAAGCATTTCAAAACAAACAGCAAAACAAAACAGCATTCAAGAAATTCACATGCACATTGTTTAATGACAGCTTTGAAGAATTGATCAATGAATAAACACAGACATAAACTAATTTTGCAGTAGGTTTATTTATTTATTACAACATGTTTGTGTAAAAGTAAAGAGTGAAGATAAACACTTTCATAATAGCCTACAGGTAAGTTATTTCAGCTCAGAAATCAGTTCCACAAACACTTGGAAACATGCATCAAAATTTGGTAACTACAAATAATCACCTACAACTGATCACACCATTATTTTTTTTTCACTCAAGATTTGCATAAAGTAGACGAATATCCAACTTTTCTGAGGCTTTCAATCGCATAAAACACTGCATGAGCATCATCAATGCTCAACTGCCATATGAATTGGAAAGCTGGCTCCACTGCACACTCTACGTGCAAGTGGAAACCTATGATGGAATCTCAGCATTAGACTTGTGTGACCTCTGACCTTCTGTATATAAATAGCCCTGTGACGTGCCCAGAGCATTAGACTGTAAGTCACAGACTTCAACAGAATTGGTAAAATTCACACAAATCCTCAACATAACCTGCCTATAGGCCTGTATAATGTGTGTACAATTGAACTTATGGACTTTAATGTAAAAGCAAAGCGCTTTCAGATCTCAAAGTTTAATCGTCTTCAGCGCTGCCGGTGCTGACAGGCATCCTCGTGTGAATGTTTAGTATTCTGCACCATGTTTCAGACATACCTGCAGTAAAGAACAGCAGTCTGAGGGAACATTACGTAAACTGTAGTTTCTGAAGTCCAGTTTTTGAGACAAAGGCAGCGGTCACAATCTGAGCTCATCAAAACATACACTAGATTTTTGTTCAGTATTATATTGACGTTATTGCACATGTTGTGGGTCAATGTAAGATTATTTACAATCTTTTCAATTTAATTCAATTCAATTCACCTTTATTTCTATAGCGCTTTACAATGTAGATTGTGCCAAAGCAGCTTCACATAGAAGGTTATAGTAAATTTAAGCAGTGTCAGTCTTCAGTGTTGAAGTTCAGTTCAGTTCAGTGTGGTTTAATATTCACTACTGAGAGTCCAAACACTGAAGAGCAAATCCCTCTTTGCGCAGCTCTACAAGTCTACATGCAAGCCAGTGGCGACAGCGGCAAGGAAAAAAATTCACCAATTGGCGAAAGTGAAGAATAAAAAACCTCGAGAGAAACCAGGCTCAGCTGGGCACGACCATTTCTCCTATGGCCAAACGTCTTGTGCAGAGCTGCAGTCTAGGCGCCGGAGGCTGGAGAACGCTGGACATCAGCAAGACTCTTCTATCCTTGAAGCATCACAGGAATCAGTCTCATGCTGTCCACTTCTCCATGCACCACAGCAGCTGCTCCGACCTGGTCCAGGATTATGGAACCTTGGGATCGTCTCGTTGCAGGTCTTGGATCACATCATTGGTGCTGCGTAGTCTCAGGGGGCCTCGGGATGAGGGTCTCCAGGTGGAAATAGAGAATAAAGAGAATAATTAACATAACTGCTGTTTATAGTGTATATAAACGAGATGCAAAAACCTTCTCAAATGTGATTGGCTGATAGTTGTGCGCTATTCTGCAATATCAGAACCCATAGTCTCCTCACCTTTCTGTATTACTCCGCCTACACTGCAAATTTTAGATAGTAGATTTAACTACTTTAGGGTTAAAATATGATCATATGAAAACCACTTAGTGTTATGTCTTAAATTTTCAACACCACACGGAAATAAAAAAATATATCTTGTTTAATATCGGCAACACTTTATTAACGGTTCCGTTAATGGTTAAGGAAAACAATTCAAAACAGTCACAAAGCGTATTTTCTCGTATTTTAACCAAAAAGGGGCAGTTTTAAGACAGCTTTATTCTCTTTAGTTTTAATGTAACATAGCTAGTACAGAACAAAAAAAAGATGAAAAATTATGCTTTTTTGTGAGAGATTTAAAACTAACAAATATCTATAATGATTTGGATGTCAAATATCTATATACAAACATTTGAAGTACTTTTACTCACCAGTTGCTTCTTATTGCTCCTCGTGGCAGAAGAAAATGGCGTCTGGAAATTGCTGCATAAATTCCCGTATGTAGTAGTCAGCACTGTATTAGCATTAGACACGTGTAACTCTGTATGACAAGGAGGCAAATCAGCTTCTAACACTGAGAGGGTTATTTTATCTTATTCTAACTCTAGAATTTCAACACTTTACTCTGAATCACCACAACACTCGAAATTTAACACTTATAAATTTACTGTGTACATAGAGAGACAGCAGATCAATAAACTCACTACAGTTTGACAAATATTGCAGATGTAGGACAACATAATGTACATTTGAGGCTTTTTAAATGAGAATGTAGTTGTTTAGATTGCAACTATGCAGTTTATTTATAAGGACAGTGCCTGTTTTGAATATTTAAATATATTTAAATATCAGCATACATCAGCCTGTCATTGAGCAGAGCAAAGAGGGTTGACGTTGTCCATCCACAAGATGGCGACAGAGACCAGATAATAAGCCCTTAAAGGAGAAATTTTCCATTTTAAGAGGATCTCTTTTTTATGTTGCAGTGCGTTATTTATACCATGGTGATTGTAGTGTATTGAGTTGTATGTATTTTGTGTTGGCCACTCTTTGTATAACCTTTTTGGTTGGCCATCTGTTTGTTTCTGATGAGTCTCCTGTTTTCGTTACGCTGAGTAGTTCAGTAAAAAGAAAAAAAGAAGAAATGCCCGCATGTGTTTGATGAACACAACGGTAATTTGGTAGTGTTTGTGCTGCTTTAGCTTTCTGGGTAATTATTGTGATATCCCAATTGCAACAGAGAAATACTGCGAAATCTCTGTAGACTGATGGCGTTTTATGCCGTTCAGCATTACAATCTTAAAGTGTCAGCAAAATCAGCTGTTTTGTCATCATTTTAGACATTACGCTAGAGAATCATTTAAATACTAACTCTAAAGTGATGTTGATGAAGTACCAACGGTTTCTGCTGTTCTGGCGTCAGCTGCAGATGTGAATGAATGGCGGAAGAAAGTAGTTCTCAAACAAAAGGATTTTGAATATCACACAAGTAGTAGTTCGATATGGCTGTATATCGTCACTGGTGGTACACTAAGGCCCCGTTTACACTGCCAGTTATATGTGACCCAATTCCCATTTTTTGCTCATATGTGACACAAATCGGATCTGTTCTATGACTGTGTAAACTCGAAAAAACGCATGCATTCGTATATTCATCTTGTCTTCCTGCACTGTGGGGAGATGAGTCTGTGGAGGACACCCTATATAGGGCGCAAGCTGCGATGATGCTCTTTCCCTCCTCCTCCACCTCCACCTCAAAATCATTTTAAAGTTGGGCGAACTTCACATATTTCACAGAACTAAAACGAAGATAAATAACTGTGGCTAGTGTGGCGCAGATGCTAGATGCCGCCTTTACTCGTGCGTGACGTCAGAAATTGTATGGCAAGTGTAAACACATGAATGGGATATGGGTCATAATTAAAAGGACGTGTAAACGGACAGGCAAAGAAATCAGATATAGGTAACAAATTGGAATTTGGCATCAAGACCTGACAGTGTAAACGGGACAGTGCCAACACACGTCTCCCACCAGTGCTGATATACTGTACAGCCATACAGCACTGCTACTTGTGTGGTATATATTTTAATGAATAATAATTTTAACAGTCCCATACATCAATAGTCTTTTCTGATCCATCCTTTAACAAATGGTTGCTGAATCCTATGTTGTAAGTGTGTAGACTGCTGAAGCAGTGGTCAGAAAAATGGCGGAAACACAGAACAAGGCTGGGGCTGTAATGATGAGGTATTTTTTGCAGGAATAAACTTCAACCACTGACTCTTCACAGCCTCATGTTTGGGAAGGGAAAGTAACACTAACTTTCCCTCACACATCAGAGCACAGCGTCTTCACAACATGATTCAGCCGGGATCTGCTACAGTGTTTGTGGGCGGGGCCGGGGGTTTAAATTTTCCCTGGGTCTGCGCAATCGACAAATGGACGGGGCTTAAGTTCCGTATTGACGTCACACTGACACGACTAAAGACTCGTTACCTTGGCAATTCTTTTGAACCACTCCAAGTCGACTCTTTTATAGATGAATCAATAGTTTTAAACATGGTGCACTTTCAGATTTAAGCTGGATATTTCACTTCACTTAGAGCTGTGGTACACGCTGCATATCATTTTTTAAAACCCATAATATGGGCTCTTTAACAAAAATGCATTTTTAAAAAATATATTGAAATGTAAATGTGTACAACGGTGAAAGAACATATTTCAGGATTGCTACTTTGGATTTTTAATACTTATATTTTAGAGCAATTGATTTTTATAAATAGCGTCACGTTGGCGCAGTGAGTAGCACGATGACCTCACAGCAAGAAGGTCGCTGGATTGAGGTCAGTTGGCATTTGTGTGTGGAGTTTGCATGTTCTCCCCGCGTTGGTGTGGGTTTCCTCCGGGTGCTTCGGTTTCCCCAACAAGTCAAAAGACGTGGTATAGGTGAATTGGGTAAGCAAAATTTTCGTAGTGTATGTTTCCCAGAGATGGGTCCAACACATGCTGGATAAGTTGGTTGTTCATTCTGCTGTGGTGACCTCAGATAAACAGACTAAGCTGAAAAGAAAATGAATGAATGATTCTTATAAATATTTTTATTAATACAGTATCTCATAATGAAAACTTGCAATCTTGTAAGGCTGGCAATGTGTTTTCTTGACACTTATTTACATTTAATAGACATCAAATATACCTTGCTATATAAATGCTGAAATTAAATATTTCCTCTATTTCAAAAAACTATTTTCTTGAACCCCACAACTACAAAATATATTTTAGCGTATGGTCTATATTTAAAGTGTATGTTTAACTGAATAGTTTTAAATTAACAGATCAATGGGATTGACATTATGCCATGAGAATAAATGGTAACACTTTACAATAAGGTTCATTATTTAATGCATTTACTAACATGAACAACACTTGTACAGCATTAATTAATCCTAATTGAACATTTACTAATGCATTATTAACATTCATGTATGTTGACATTAGTTAATGCATCGTCAGTTAACATGAACTAACAATGAACAGCTGTATTTTCATTAACTAACGTTAACTAACATGAACAAATACTGTAGTAAATGTATTGTTCATTGTTAGTTCATGTTAGTAAATGCATTAATTAACATTAACTAATGAACCTTATTGTAAAGTGTGACAGAATAATTTTCTCTGATAATATTTAATCAGGATTTCTGTCATTTAATCGATTTAATTGAATCGATTAAATGAGTTTGCAAGTATCTCTGAATTATTTGTTCACTCATGAACTGAATCATTTTGTTTTCTCACATGGTGATACCAACAGGAAATTTATTAAACCAAAAACAAAAAAGCTATGGAAAAAATGGACATTTATCTACAATCCACTGTAGGAAACAACACAACAAAGACAACATACCATTAAAACAAAGAGGTATTTCATAGATCCGAAACTATATAACAGTTTTGGCTGAGAAACTGTACATTTATGTTTACAAAAACGTTTTTTCTCCATTTTTTACTAATTTCATCATTTTAAATCATTTTTTAAACTTATTTGCAAACAATATTTTGCATCGAGACTTGTAGAAACTCCAAAACGAACAACAAATCAACATAAAAAACAGGAAAAAATCATCAATATCAACAAAAAAGTGACTATTGTTCACGAGACAGTAACAGTAGTTTGATCAGTGTCTTTTCCTAAAGGAGCTGGTTTATAAATAACATCCTGCTTGGAGTCTTTTTTGAACCTGTCAAAGAAAAAGTGAGAGAGAAACATGAATTGTTTTGTGTGACTGCTTGCCAGAAATAATGTCAGACTGGGGTGCGTTTTCCAAACAACAACATAACTCGCAGCTGAGCTATTACAGTACGATGCATCGTCTGGGAAAAGAACGATGTAGTGACGAGTGTTTCCCAAAACCCGTAGTTTCTCTGTCGCAGGTCCATCGTTTGAACCATTTTAGTTATAACGTAAAATGCCCATAATGATGCTCTAAACGGGACGGAGTAACAACTTCTTTAAAGAAGAACCCCTAAATTTCTTTGTGCAAATTATATTGTTTTACAAAAACCTACATTTAAAATAAAATCCAATATTAGTTCTGGCAAAAACACGCACTCGCTTTCTATATACATTTCTAAAAATATATTTCTATATATCGCTTTCTAACTGAAATATATGTAAACAGCACATACAGGGCCTGTGTTTCCTTTACAAATATTATTAAGAACATTATATATTCTATTCTAAAACATACTTACAAAAGCTAACACGTATTGTAATATCATTTATAAATCATATATAAATAAATAAATAATGAGGCTATAATAATAATAATAATAACAATAATAATAATAATAATTATTATTATTATTATTTTATTATTATTATTATTAATCAGCGTCATAATAATGATTAATATTATGACGATGATGATTATTATTATTATTAATAATAATAATAATAATAATAATAATAATAATAATAATAATAATAATAATAATAATAATAATAATGATAATAAGTAGATGTCATTTATTTAATTATTCATTTTTTTGAAAAGTCAACTTTTACAATTTGACAAATGCAAACCACTGCAGAAATGTTCTAACCAACAGGCTCGTGTCATATACAGTAGGCTACATATCTTAATAAATAACCTTGCATAAAATAAAAGCATTAACGTATGCTATGCTTTTTGTTTTCACAAGCTTTGGAGCAATGACTGTAAAAAATATACTAGCTTTGGAGACTACAGCTCCAGAGATGTAGTTACAAGTGCCCAAGTTTGTGATGCAGTTTGCGAATGTTCTTTGAAACGACGGATTTGGGAAACGTCAAAACAATGAACTATGTTTGTAACAACGGAACTAGCGACCTTAGTTGGCAAACGATGGTTTTCGGAAACGCACCCCTGAGCGGTGATAAATGATGAACGTACTTTGAGTACTTCTTGTGCTGTCGATATGTGTAAATGGAGAAGATCAGGAATGTGACAGCAAACAGAACACCAAAGGTCACTGCCAGAATGTGCCCTGCAAAAGATGAATGAATAAATGAATGAATGAATAAACTTAAATACAATGTTCATGTTACTAAGAAAGAAAAAGAACAGACAGGCTGCTTCAGACGTTAACATATTCAAAACTATAGGCTATTGTAAAGTTACTATAGTCATTTGTAGTAAATACTATTGTGTTTTTGAACCATAATATAGTAAAATACGTGAATTAATCTGCCGTGCCACTATGAGAATACAACAACTACAGTATAGTAATATAAACAAATGATCCAATGCCATATTTTTTACTACAACAATAGTGTAATATATTACAATACACTACAGTTTACTGTAGTAAACCTAAAGTATACTATAGTATTTATCAGTTCAGTTAATACTTCAGTATACTCTTCATTATACTTGTTCATTAACAAAATGTCTAAATACGATAATATATTCAGTCTACTTTACTATAGTAGTATCAAAAACTTTATAGTATTTATTATGAATTACTTTAGTATTTTTTAATGTGAGAAATATATATTTTTTAACTTTGGAATTTCATAAGTCTCTTGTCTAAGCATTATAAGATTATTAATATTCTCTGCACCATATAAATGGTCTCTAGCTGGCTGCCTGACTGTCTAAAGTTTATGTTATAGCCTTCTTTAGGCTATAT
>CAIGQQ010037750.1:2204199-2254440 GCA_903798035.1 Danio albolineatus | reverse complement strand
ACACTTTATAATAACTACACACTATGAACCATTTATAAAGCACTAGCAAATAGTGAATTCATTATCTGTTAAGCATTAACTCTACGTTAATAGACTTTAGTTAGCAGTTTATAACTATTCATGACTTAAAAGTGCATGTATAATGTGTTAATACTTGTTAGTGATTTTTTTTTCATTCCTACATTAAGTATTGCATTATTTACAAACCAGTTACTTTAGAATAGTTGGTGGTTAGTAAATTATTAATAAACTATTTATTATAAACATTTAATTCTTATTATTCGGGCATATATTAATAGTTAATTTGTATGTTATTAAATGCTTTATTGACTCAACTTGATTCAGTCTTGTGACCTAATCTAAAGTGAGGACTATTTATGCTTTATAAAAAAGTAAAGGTTCAATTACTGCAAATTCTAAACAGGAAAAAAAGAAAATAAATAACTTTATTCATTTCTATTCATTTGAAGATACACAAATAAATATTTGCAATTTTATGTAAAATAAATTTACTGTGCAGTTTAAACTTCGCTAAATAACATTGCAATGTTGCATTCTAATATATTGTCAAATTATTATATTGTTGTTTTATCCAATTTTATTTAATTGTATTTAATGCTAATTGTATTTTAACACTCCTGTTATTAAGCAATGTGGTCACACTATATTTTGGGGGTCCGTTTGTTGAACTTCAGTTACATTGCAACTAATTCTCATTAGATTATAAGTAGACTGTTAGGTTGGGGTAAGGGGTAGTGTAAGTTGACATTTACTGTACGTGCAAAGTTTCTTATAGTCAGTTAAATGTCTGTTGAATGTCAGTATCAACAGATATTAAGCAGACAGTCTACTAATTCTCAAATGGACCATCAAAATAAAGCAATGTTTTAAGTTTACAGTCATTTTATTTTTTAGATAAGATTGTAAACATTTATTGTTCATTTGATACTGAGCCTTTAATTATCGTTTATAAGGTATTTATAAAGCATGAATAGTCCTCACTTTAGATTAGGTCACTAAACTGGATGAGGTTGAGTTAATAAAGCATTTATTAACATACAAATGAATAATAAAATATATTTGAATAGTTTATTTATCATTAACGAACTCATTCTGAATGATTCTAAAAGTCACCAACTACTAGAAATACAGTATGAAGATACAAATATTAAGCACATTATAAATGGGTTTATAAGTCAAGAATACAGCATTGTATCTGTATTTCTAAACTGCTTACTAACGTCTTTTAATGTAGAGTTCGTGATTAACAAATATTAAGTTAAATATTTGCAAATGCTTAACAAATGAATCATACTGTGTTATTATAAAGTGTTACCCTATCTTCTAGATAGCTATGGTGGCTGAGACTGCTCGGACTGGATACAAGTTAAGAAAATGAAAAAAAAAAACACTAACAATCTAAGAAAACATCATCTAACAGCACATGGGTGCTAATTCTCACAACACATGCAGATACAGAAATGCACTGCAAACAGCACAGACCACAAAAGTTGAGGGACTCTAAGTGATGAACTGGGTTACTTCTGGTTTAGAGTCACACTGTAAAAAAATCCAACTTACAAATTGTTCACTCAGTTTAAAATTGTAAGTTAGGTGGACATACTTTTGAGCTCAGAGTTGAATTTACTCATAAAAATGATTCAACTGCAGGTTTGGAACTGTCTGTTCAATGAAAGTAAATATTCAGTTGAGGAGACTTTAAATTTTGATTTCTCCATATCTTCAAAAAATAAAAAGTTGAACTAACTTAAAATTTTGAAACAAACGGCTGCAAAGAAATTTTGGGTTTATTAAGCTTTAGTGTTTGAAGTTGTGCCAAATTATTCCGTAAAGTATAATTGACTTGTCGGCGCCAGTGGTGTAGTGGTTAGTGTGTTGAGACATTCACTCCGGTGTTCACAGCGACCTGAGTTCGATTCCTGCCTTGTGGTCCTATGCCGATCCTTCCCCTCTCTCTGCTCCTCATGCTTTCCTGTCAATACTCTATACTGTCCTGTCCATTAAAGGTGAAAACCCAGAAAAAATAATTATTTTTAAAAAAAGTATAATTGACTTAAACCAGCCTTTTCGGTCAACTTAAAAAAATAATTTGGCTCAACTTCAAACATTGAAGCTCAATAAACTCAAAATTTCTTTGCAGCCGGTTGCTTTAAAATTTTAAGTTAACTCAACTTTTTTTTTTTGCAGTGCAGCAGTGTTGTGAGATCTGGGGTAAATTTTAATGTCCTGGTTGTATAATTCCTTGTGGTTTGTATACTTTTAGCTCTTATAATAATAATAATAATAATAATAATAATCTGAAATAATTGTTAACTCTCCTGTTGAATTACTCAACAAAAATGACCCATGAACAATTTTAACAGCAGACAACAAACGTAAAGTTTGGTGACTTTTTCTCAAATGAACCCAACAATACAAAAAACAACCAATTTCTATTTCTATATGTTCCTGAAGGCTGTATTTAGGGTAATTTTTGATCCTAAAGGACAAACGATGTATACACAATTCTAAGACAACAGGAGAATTAAATGAACCAAACAGGAAGCAGCCGGGTTTATCAATTTTAAGGGTCCCCAACACACTTTCCTTGTGGTCTGTGCTATTTGTGGTGTGTTTCTATATTTGCATGTGTTGTGAGAATTGGAGTGTGCTTGTATTTTCAAACTGATGAAGATGTTTTCTCACTGTTAGGGTTTTTCTATTTTCATGTGTTTTCTTAACTTGCAAGTTGCTGAGCTCTCCAGGCTACCGTAAAAACGAAACACATTGCACGTACTTCCACTATCAGATGTGTGAAAAGACGACTGTATTTTTCTTCCATGCAAAAGTTGTGGTGCTCTGAAGTTTTTGGACAGAAGCTTGTTGTGTTCAGTTTTCAGTGAGTCCTCCAAGGCCGCAAGCTGATAAACAAAAAAAGAAGAACACAGTCATCTGAATGCCTGATCTACATGATGTCATACTCTTTTGTGTGTTTCTGATGAGATTTAAAGGGCACCTATCATGCAAAATCAATGTTTGTAAGCTGTTTAGACAAAATGTTTGTCGGTATAGTTTGTCCACAGTCATATTGGGGTGATGTAAACAAGTCTCTTTTTAAAGGGCCACGAAACACCAAAACACATTTTTTGAGCTGTTGACAGTCATATATGAGTCCCACGCTGCTATAAACACTATTAGGACACATATAATTGACTAAAAAGTGAAAATTGGTTGTTTTTGCGTTATTTCGAGCAAATTCGTTCTTCCGGTTTGAAACGAATTTTTGAGGCTGCGTCACGCCTATGAGAGCCATGCGTATTCTCCCGCGTGGTGACTGGGGGTCTGTCCCGGCGTGAACAAATTGACGTCAGTAAGCGTGCAGCATTAATTCATGACATAGCCTTTGTTCAAGCCAATCAGCGCGCTCTGCTGGGTTTACGGTGCAACTCATTAATATGCACGAGAGCTTCGAAGACTGTGTGTGTACGTGTTGCAGTGTCCAGACAGCAGAGACGCCACGTTGTGCTTCCAAAACAAGTGGAAGGAGACGCAGGTCGCCAGTGTTGTATTTATGTGCTGCAGCTATAGTAGTGAAGGTTTAGTCTTGGCAGCTGGACTCACACGCGCGCACAGCAGAAATGCGTCTGTAAGAAACTTTATTTTTTCACCCGAGAGCTTTTCGCATCTGGAAATGGTTTTGTCACTCGTCTCCTTATAAAACAGATGCCGCTCCAGTTTATGTGGATTGTCTACAGATTTGGTAAGCCATCAGTGCTCTTTGTTTGTTTATTCAGTTCGTAGTTAGTTAGTAGTTCGTAGAGTTCGTAACTCTGTCAGTGTTTAAAGACAGACCTTTGTCAAAATGATGAACTGTTAGTGAGTTTACAGTATGTTAATATCTGTACAATATTAAAGACTGAAAGATCAGCTGTACATTGTGCTCTCCGAGTGTAAACACTGCTGTCAAACAATTACTTTTGTGTAGAATTTTCGCCGCATTTTGTGACAGGATAGTCTGCGGAGGGATTTTATTTCTCCCTTACGCCGCGCGGTATCAAACACTACATTAAAACAACACTCTTAATAGTTTCTCACATCTAGTTTGACACGGGGGACATGCAGGAAATGTTCCTGGGTTACAGTATAAGCACCAAACTGCCGCTAAAGTCAACAAATTAATAATTTGGCTAATAATTAGATTACTGATGTCACTTCACACAGTCACTTTCTCCCCCTGCGTCTGTGTGTGTGTGCGTCGTTTTTTTTGAAAATGAGCGCGTGCACAAATGGAAACTCCCATCTTTATGCAAAACCTTCCCTCATTCCCTCCCCTGACACTCCCACCTAAACAGAGCTGAACACACCCACTTTCCTGAGCTTTTCCAGACTGTAGGTGTGAAAACACCCACTGAGCCAGGGGGGTTTCGTGGCCCTTTAAAATTTTCTGACAATAAAGAAGGATGCAAATCCCAGTGATTTTGAGGCCCACCGCAACATGGCATAGCAGTGCAGATTTCTCTGCCTACGGATATTGATTATTGATTGTATTACCATATCTCAGTATTAATGCATGTAAACGTACACAAGACAGGATTTGCAAAGAAACTGGATTAAACAATCCGTTTCAACTATCTGTGATCAAACTACACATAAAGAAACAGTCAGTGGAACACTTTGTATTTTTTTATAGCATTTAGAATGATACTTTTAGAGTTCAGTAATTCATAACCACTGGAATCAACACAGCTGCGTAGTCTAGACAACTATAAATGAGGACGCTTCAATCACGCAGAAGGAGTCCCGATTTGTGGACATTAAATCAGGTTTATTTTGTACAGTAACTATAATGGACCTCTATAGAGCGACATATTTAGTGGGCATTCAGTCACATTTGCTAAAAAGGCATGTGTTAAAGGTGCAGTAGGTCATTTTTTGTTGTGCTGATTAAAAGTCTCTAACTGTAATGATTAAAATAAATGATCTAAATGTATTTATATGTACTTTTATATTCTGGGTAAGGCATAAGACTAAAAACTGTCCAATTAAAAAATGTCGGACCGACAAATGACTCAATTACGGCAGGTATCTCAAACTGTTTGTCAACAAATTGAAATGTGTATTTCTGCGCCGCCTGTCACGCAGACAGATCTGTCATTTGCGCGTACATGTGATGCATGGCCTCCTAGAGTTTACAGAGAGAGATGTCAGGCAAACTCTGCATAAACCAGGAACTTCTTTCTGAAAGACCAACGTGTCCTTGCGTCCTTGAAGCGGAAGATGGTTTTTGAAAGGGGTTTTGCCAAAACTACAGAATCAAAACTTTTCAAAATCCTGAATCAATATTGGAATTACTTTTCACGCTGGAGGGAAATTACGTCATGCAGTTCAAAACAACATTCAGAAGGGTGACATGAAGTATTACGTTTAGACAGGTATGTTTAGACAGGTATTAAAACTTTTTTAGTAACATTAATGTATGTAGATTGTGTTCTTATTTATGACTGGGTTTATATGCACGGAAGTGTTGTTCAGCCACTGAAAACGTCTGGCATAGGATTGGCTATTTTAAAGTTCATGGAGTACCTTTTACAGCATCGATAATATAGTCGTTTAAATAGACCTCAGCATTAGTTTAGTTGTTGTAGTGTAAAAGGAGATGAAAACTAGTGATGTACGAGAATCAGCGAGCACAACTGAAAATGAAAAGTCACTTGTTGTCTTGATATCAGTGTAATATAAAACATTGGCAGGATATTTCTGGTTTTAGCACTCAATTTTTCTGATCTGATTTTTATTTTGTTAAATAACAAAACATCAGTAACAAATAGTGCTTGTCCGCCTAAGCAGCCTACTGAGGTGAAGTTTGATTTATATTTCTTCCATTCCTTTACTTTTGAACAGTGACAGCCTGTGACCCACTCCCACTCCGTTACTTTGAATATTTAGTCTGAGATAGCGTGTAGGAATGACTTTAGAACAACATTAGAACTGTTTCATTGACTGTAAACAATGTTGTATTTTATAGTCATTGGCTGACTATATGTTTCACTATTTAGATTTTACAAACAATACGTTTCTGAAATGATATTATTGAGGAGAAAGTCTAAACGTGCAGATATAAAACCAACTTTACCCCAAAGCCAGTTTTGGGGAAATATAGTTCCTGCACCCACTGGCCTGTCAACAACTATGCTTGACAACCTGCATGTCTCCATGTAGTTTTTAAGCTGGTGAATGACATGATCTAGTGTTATATCTATTCGGTGAACGTTCGCACATTCATGACTTAAGGAGCCGTGGCTTTGGACGGCAGGGGAGGGATGTAAAATTTCTAAGCTATTATGCTAACGCTAGCATTCTGCCAGATCACATACTGCACTTTTAAGTACACAATTTTGTGTTTGTGTGTGTGTGTGGTATTTGTGACTGTTGTCATTTGTGTATTTGTTTTTATCTTTCATGTCTTTTTTTTATCCTTCTCTAAGTGAAGTTTGTTAACAAACTAATTTCGAGCGGATCAGGTGCTTCTGATTTACCACGGCTGGTCTCACATTAACTAATCACGATCTCCCAAACATATGATTCCTTATCTACTATAAATAACCACAGTTCCAGTCCACAGCTATCTTTGTATGAAAGAAAAACCCCTTCCTCCCCCTTCTCCTCCTTTTCTTAGATCGGCGGCACAGCGGCCCAGTGGTTAGCACTGTTGCCTCACAGCAAGAACACTGTTTCTGTTCGGAGTTTGTATATTCGCCCTGTGTCCGCGTGGGTTTCCCCTGGGTCCTCCGGTTTCCTCCCACCATCCAAAGATATACATAATTCATGACAGATTAAGCAATTCAAGCACTGGTTTAACTCCCTTCCTCCTCAGGTGTTTTCCTATAGCTACCGCAGCTGGGGAGTTTGAGAGCTACCTAAGCTCAAGCTCAACTCTCACTCTACGAACGGGAGGGAGCCCTGGGCTCGAGGATCCCTTGAGCTCAGGGCTCTCTCCCGGGACAGCATGCCAAACAAGCTTATACTAAATCACCAGCTAAGTGTGAACTCTTGAAAGCAAAATGTCCCAAGAGTGAGCTGCGAGAACAAGCTCATTTTCATTTAAAAGCCCATAAGCAGCTACACTTCCCTCATACCCAAAAATCTAAATTTTCAACAGGGTATAATAAATGATCTGATGGGTATTTTGACCTGAAACTTCACAGACACACACTAGAGACACAAAAGATTCTATTTACATCTTGTTAAAGGGCCAAACTTGGAGTCCTTTAAAACTGAGAGCCTGACCTGTCTTCTGGACACTCTGATGGAGTCGTTGAAGAGAGTCCAGCTGACCGTCTGGAGACACGGAGGGGTCGTCAGAGACCCGCTGTACCTATAAAACCTCTCCAAACTGTCCGGCAGAAGGTGACGCACATTAAAACCAGGAATCACAGTGAGTGACTCTGAAAAAAGACCATTAGATCAGGTTAGATTATTATCATCTTCCAACATCTTGTGTTTTTTCTCATGTCTTACCCTCTGTGCTGACGTCTGTTAAAGCAGACAGGATCTTTTCATAGTTGTCATTTTCATGAAGGCCAATCTGTTGGGAAACGGTCAAAAGGAAATGCTAAGAAATGTGTTGTAAAGACTTTGTAGGCATTGGTCAAACACATTCTGTTGGCAAACTTTATTGTAGTCATAAAAAGGCTTAAAGACTTACAGCTATGAATCCTCCTAACACTGCCAATCCATCAGCTTTACTAGCTGCCTCCGTCAGATTTGCGTATTTGGAGTTATAATGAACCACGTGGATCTGGGGAAATTAGGAAATTGTCTTGGCATTTGCTTTTGCAATGTGTCACACATTACACAATGATTTAATCACTTATGACTAGGCACGACTAGGCCCTGAAAGAATCTACAGCCGTTTTGTGGGATTTTTGATTTCAATGAATTTAATCATAGAGTGGTTTGTTTAAAAGAAAGGAAACAGGGGAGGTGAATCATCTGTTAACATCTCAACTGTAAAAACTGGACTGACACATTTTCAATTTACTAGAACCTCTATGTTAAGCTGCTTTGACACAATCTACATTGTATAAGCGCTATAGAAATGAACATGAATTGAATTGAATCTCACTGTAAATAGCAGTTAGTTATTTTATTTTATTACATTGCCTTAAAAGCGACAAGCCGACTTTACTTTAAAAATGAGTAAACACTTTGTAACTTGGACTTTTTTAAAAACTAGTTCATTATTTAATCATTTTTTTGGCTGTGGGCTTCCTCACTTTTATTAACGAAGTCGACTCATTGCTTTTAACAGCGCTAATAAGCCAATGGGTCTCATTCACTAATAATTTTGTACAGTGCTCAGCATGTATGAGTACACCTCTCACAAATCTATCTTTTAAATTCATATTTTTAATTGGAAGCTAAACAATATTGAATTTGAGCATATACATTATATATATTTGAGCCAAATCTGGATCTTATCTAACAAAGTAACTTACAATAACGGGCCAAAAACCAGTACGCCCAAATTTATAAGTTATAGAAATTTTAAAATGAGAAAAAAATCAAGAGACGCAAAAAAAAAATTTTTTTTTAGAAAAATGTTGTAGGTTGTAATTTCTTTGCTATATTTTGCTTGAATTTAATTGCATTATCCTTAAATTTCTAAAGATGCTTGGTGACTAAAATATTATTTTAATAAATATATCTGTTTAATAAATGTTTTGTTTAAATCTACCAAAATATACTGCCTATATTCACTGAGAAATGGATAAAAGTTTTCAAAAAGTTTATTTATAAATTTTTGTCTTTTTCTATGTCCTGCCTTTGTTTTTTGTTATTCCATAGGCTCACATTCTAATGTGATCCAAGCTCTGATTGGCTGTTGGTCGCGGAGGTCTATAAAAAGGAACTTCCGACAGGTTTCAGGGAGCTTATTTGTGGTGCGACGACTGTTGGAAGTGAAGAGCTCCTGGATTTTCCCTACCCCTCTGGCCCACAACCAACCTTTAGTCTTGTTCGACTGTTCATGTACTGGATGTTTACAACTTTTTGAGAGTTTGAGCTTGTAGGGGTGGCCTGCCTATTTATTTGATTATTTTTGACTTTTTTTATGTTTAGGGAGGATGGTAAGCTTCCGGTATTTTTCTTTAAATATTTATAGGTAATTTAGTTCATCTACTATGTAGATTCTTTTGTTATTTTGGCCTGTGGCCACCCTGAAGAGATGCTCTTTTAAACTACTAGTTTTCTGTAATAAATATATTGAATTATTCTCAACTGAGTGTCTGAGTTTGGTTGTCGACTGAAGGGGATTTTTTGCATTAAGTTTTTGTTTTGTTTGAGAAATCCACCACCTACAACTTTTTTTTTTATTATGCCCATGTTGTTTTCCCCTACACTCTCAGAAAAAAATGTACACGATGGTACAAAAAATGTTCCTTGAACTGTTTTGTGCCTTTTATGGTACAACTGAAATGAAGGTACACAATTGTTCTCATATAAAAGGTACAAAAGTGTTGAACATTTACCACATATATCTTCCGTTGCGCTCAACAGAATAAAGAAACTTAAACAGGTTTGGAACAAGTAGAGGATGAGTAAATTATGGCAGAATTTCATTTTTGGGGTGAATTGTCTCTTTAATATGAATGATAAAAAGTAATGCAGGTTTCCAGAAAAGGCTGGAAGTGTGGAAGTAGCTGTAGGTCATAGACCGTGTTATACAGTGTGTCTTACCTCAGCAGGGTAGTGTATGTTGTCTATGGTGTGCTCTGAACCAGGAACCTCTGTGGTTCCCCAGTGAAAGTGAAGCTGAGCTGCGACATACACTTGATCAAATCCCCTTCTGATACGCATGCTGTTGGGCAGAATCAACTGCACTGACAGAGGGACAGAAAACATACACTTCAGACCTCTTACATTCAAATCAGCAGAACGAAAATAGAAGACCCTTCATAGCGACAAAACATTAAAACTAACGGAAGAAGGATGTTAATGGCTGATGGTTTCCAAAATTCTCTAGAATATCTTGTTTTGTGTTCAACAAATCTAGGAAATTCAGAAATGTTTAGAACTACCTGAGTGTGAGAACATGGTGAGGGAGGTTTTCATTTTGGGGTGAATTATCCCTTCAAATTTGAAAAAAAAAAGGGGGGGGGGGCTGAAAAAACAACACAGGCTAATTCTGAAATCGTAGTCCCATGTACGTGTCTGGAGACGACACATTATGTAGTCAGAGGTATGTATGGCTGCGTTTCATTTCTTAAAAGAATCCTACGGGGCGGTTTGACGGCCGTTGAGAGGAGTTTACTACAACAACGGGGTTTGAGTCCGGTGAAGAGCGATTCCAGAAAGCAGGTAAGACAAAAACAGAATCCAAAAAATAAAATAGACCAGCAAATAACAGGGTGAGAATCTGGTAAAATCTGGAAACTTGGTAAAAATTATTTTTTGATTGCTTTTGAAGATTGTTGGTTGGGTTTAGAGAAGGAAGAGGGTGTGTCAGTCGATTGGTCGGTTAGTCATTCATTCATTCTGTCAGCCAAACAGTCAGTCGACAGCAGCCTCTGCGAGAAGGGTATAAACGGAGGTCGGAGCCAACTCCCAGTGGGTGGGACTAGAGCTCCTAGTTAGTGGGCCTTCAAGCTCCAAGTGGGCTGTGCAAACTTATAGTTTTTATTTATTTAATTTGGGCCAGATGTTTTTATTTATTTATATAACAAGTCAAATATTGTGCTTTAAGAATGTCTACACCTACCCCGACCCTAAACCCAACCTCACAGTAACCTGTTGTGTTTTATTAACGTCTACACCTAAACCCAAACCTAAACCTAACCTCATAGTAACCTTATGTATTTTATTAATATCTACACCACCTAAACCCAACCTACTTGTGGTGTAATCCTTCCAACTTGGAGGTCTCTGGGCTGCAGCGATACCTACTTGGCTTCTGGTGGGTTTACGCGAGAACAGCAGGCGCGAACGGCACTCACGAGAGAAATTTGAGATCTCAAAAAGCATACACAGCGGCCTCTTGTGCATTCGCGAAAACAAAAAGTGCCTCCTGGGACGTATTTCACGGCCTCCAGAAACGTATATGGGACTACATTTTCAGAATGAGTCTGGGTCGTAACAAAAATATAGAATAGATCACTCATAGATTCTGATTTAGCCATTGTTTACTAACTTTCTGTTTGGAACTCAATATTAAATGTATTAAAATGCAGAAATGTGAATAAATTGAATGTACAATGTTTTGTTGTGAACGAGTCTTGACTTACGTGTGTGTCCATTGTTGAGGAGGGTCAGAGAGTGTGAGCCAGTAAGATCATACCCGTCCAGCTGAATGGGGGGCAGTCGGGGCTCATGCAAAACCTTATGAGTGTCTATGTTGATCGGAGACTGAGATTTCCCACCACAGTGTTCAAACGCAGATAACCACGCGTCCTGATCTGAAGCACACAATCAAAAACATTAACAAAAGCATTTCACTAGCATGGACCACGCCACACTTTGAGCTAGACTTTATTGTAGGAATGAAAGGGATGGTAAGAGAACAGGGGGATGAAAGGGAAGGGAAGTAAGAGGATAAACAGTGAACAAGTAGGTTGATCGGGCGTCCTACGATGACGCCCAGAGACTCAGAGAGGGGGGGACCGTCTGTGTAATATTTTGGTAGAATGATTGAACCCCCTGATTCTACCTACGTGTGGGAGTGAAGAGGGTTATACAGTAGGATTGTGAATGGGAAGCAAGGAAATAAAATGGTAGAGGGTGTGTTCGAAAGAACGAGAAGAACAGTGCTAGAGGGCTGGTCTTCCTTAAAAAAAAAGTTTTAGGGAGTAGGTGATTGGTTAAGGAGACAAAGTGAGGTGTGGTTCCACTGCTGAACCTTTATTAACAAGTTAACTCCATTTAAAGCTAAAGTATTTTATTGTATTACTTCATTTATTTAGATATTTGGTTCTTGTATACTGCCTGTAGAACCCATGGCTGTACAGTATATACAACAGTAATAATGAGCTTATTTATGGCATAATAATTGTTTGGTTTGAACGACACTTCAATATGGTGACCATCAGTGTTTTCACCCTGTAGTCTGTAGTACCCTTCTGAGGGCAATATATCCCAATTTTAATGCACTTGTAATTGATTAATTGATTAATTGATTAATTGATTAATTGATTAATTGATTAATTGATTAATTGATTATTTGATTAATTGATTAATTGATTAATTGATTAATTGATTATTTGATAAATTGATTAATTAATTATTCGGTACTGCTTTCATCTTCCCTTAATGTCTATATTCGGTACACTAGACCAACAAGCAATATATTCTACGCAACTTCATAACCTTCCCAGGTAGCAAAGAATTCTGGCCCAGATTTGGCATAAAGCTGGCCCAGCATTCATCCGGCACTGGCATACAGCATATGGGCCAAATATGGCCCATGTTTGGCAGAGGTGGCACCGTCTTTAAGGCGGCACACAAGATTTGGGTCAGATGTTAATGTAGTAATGAATGTAGTAATGTAATAATGTAAAAAATGTAGTATTTGACCCAGATGTTACAAACTGATATGTGGGCCACATAAAGTTTGGCCTATCTTGACGCACATTTAAAATACATCAAAATAATTTTTGTAAAGAAAAAAATTCTACCGATCAGGCCACTTTTGAGAAAAAGCACATCCATAGTCTGCCTAAAGCGCAATGCTTCATGGGTTTATCAATTTCCCTGCAATTGTGACACACCAACCTGTCTGGCCCAGTTCAGGTCCAGTTATGAGTTATTAATTTGGCTGTGACTTGGCCCTGATATGGTCCATGTTTGGCCCTTGACTGGAAGCCAGACTTGGTCCAGTCATGTACCGTAATTCCCTGTGGCATGTGGACCAAGCAAAACCTGACTGTGTGGGCCAGAGCTGGGCCAGAGAAATTTTGCTATGTGGGTTGTTGCTGCAAAGATACTCATTAGCATGTTTTATGTCAACTGTGAAAGAGTTGGAGACAAATGAATAATTATTCTACATAAAATAATTATTTTTTATATATAACAATAATTTCTTTAGGGGCTAATAATATTGACCTTCACAGTTACCATGAAAAAATAGCAGTGCGGTAAAATTGTCAACAACAACAACATCAGGCAGTCTGCAGAGAAACTTGGCCTTGGGCACCGGTGGACATTTCAGCACAACAAACCAAAGCACACAGCAAAAGTGCTGGAAAAAAGATTAGCAAACAAAAATATTAAGATTTTGCTGTGGCCCAGCCAGAGTCCTGACTTAAATCCATTTGAGAATCTGTGGAGGGAGCTTAAGATCAGGGTGATGGCAAGAAGACCCTTAAACCTGAAAGAGTTGGAGCTCATCTCATAAAATGGATAGGCAAAAACACCAGTGGACACATGCAAAAATGATCAATTATAAGCAATGATAGGAAGTATTTGCTGTAAATCAAATAAAGGCTGTTTTGTTGATTACCGAGAAGGGTATGAATCATTTTGGACATCCCAAGTGTTGTTCAAATGTAAATAAAAGCTAAAAAATATTTGAGACAAATGAAAAGCTGAGAAATACATAATTGAATTAGCTTTTTGGGAGAAACCTGTGTCCTTTCTGGTAAAAGAAAAAAAACTTGCTTGTTGAATAAAAGTAACTTTAAGTCAGAATTTGCCAGGGGTATAAATCATTTCTGGCTTGACTGTATATGTAGATTTCGAATAAATATATACTGTACTGTATATCATTCCAAATTAAACTAAAAGAGAAAGCAGGTAATGCAGTTTATGCGTGTATTGTTCTAGAAAAAGTCTGTGTCTGCATTACTCCACTTGTGAGTAAAACAGAATGTGAGCTAGATACAAAATGGCCAGAAAAAGTTGAAGGTGAACTGTGGATAGTTATAGTATTATATTTACCTTGGTAACCCCAGTGATGATGATGAGAAGAACCTGTAAAAAATTAAATGAGATCATGTCAAGAAAGGAAAAGAATTGAGAATTAATTCTCAAACATGGGTTCTGTTGTAGTTGGATGCCATTTGGTTATAACGGACATTTCTTTTTTTATATAAATTATTATTGACAGGACAGTAAAGATTTACAGCAAGGAAATTCTGTAAAGCTGGGAATGAAACTCATGCTCAGTGCTATATGTCAACGCACTAACCACTAGGCTATTGGCACCAATAATAGACATTTCAATGTTAGATTTTTGCACATATGAGGCTTGTGTTGCACGTGTATAGTTTTGACATCAGCCAAAAATAAATTGTAATTAAAATGTAAAATGTAAATAAAATTAAAATGATGTATTTTTCTTCATGCAAAAGTCATTAGAATATTTAGGTAATATAATGTTCCATGAATATAGTAAATTTCCTACTGTAAAAATAGGTTATCGAAACTGGATATAGTAACATACATAGCTAAGAACTTAATCCAGACAAATTTAAAGACTATTTTCTCAGATTCCAGATTTTATAAATATCTGTATCTCAGGTCACACTTTATTTTGACGGTCTGTTTGTTGAGTTTAAGTTAGATTACATCTACATGCCTACTAATTCTCATTAGATTAAAAGTAGACTATTAGGGGTTGGGGTTGGGGTTAGGGTGTGTAAGCTGACATGTACTTGCTAAGTTTCTTATAGTGAGTTACTGTAAGTGTCTGTTGAAGGACTGATAAATGTCAGTATCAACAGATATTAAGCAGACAGTCTACTAATACTCAAATGGACCATCAAAATAAAGTGTTACCATATCTCAGCCAAATATTGTCCAATACATTCATTCATTCATTCATTTTCCTTGGGATTAGTCCCTTTTATCAGAACTGCCACAGCGGAATAAACTGCCAACTATTCTAACATATGTTTTACGCAGAGGATGCCCTTCTAGCCACAACCCAGTACTAGGACATACATTTTTTCATTGTTGTATTATTTAACATTTTAAATGCTTCTGATGGTGCTAAAACTACAGTAACAGAGAATAGTTTTATAGACTTTTAAAGGAATAGTTCACTCAGAAATGAACATTTTTTCTGTTGTGAAGAAAGCCGAAAACCTGTAACCATTGATTTTATAGTATTTACTTTTCCTACTATGGAAGTCAATTGTAAGAAGTTTCCAAATATCTTCAAAATATCTTCTTTCTATCCCTTTAAGCTCAATAACAAACAACTTTCATTCTTTTCTCACACAGATTCTGATTACAAGGCACAATATCAATACTCATTTCTTCACGATTCCTTGCACAATATAATGTTACTTTTCACTTTGACCACAGTACATGAGCACAGTCGATTCAGCATATGCATTGTTATCATCACTTTATCTTTAACACTATCAGTTAACCCAGTAAAGCATCAACATTTTAGCGATACCCATCAGTCATCACGATACGTGAATGAACCAAGATAATAAAACTTTGCCACATTTAGCCATTTCTGAGAAAACTGTACAAGCTTTTTAGTGGCACTCGCTAGAAATCAGCCTGTTGTGAAATGTTTAAGAACAGCTTACCTGAATTTGTAAAGTATTTTTCATAAGCCTGGCTTAATAAAAGTGAAAGCTTGAGCTCAAACACTTAAACAGTGCAATTATGATTCAAATGATGACCTCAAACAGTTAAATGTGGTCAGAAATGTCTTTTCATAAGTGTTTATATTTATGATTTCTGGATTTGGCCAGCAGTAGGCTCTTTGCTTCTTCCAAAAAGTGAAATTGCTTTCATTCAAAGGACATTTTTATATTGGATTAAGTAAACAACTATGGTTTCTGATTTTAAAATGTTTTATTCAATTTGCCTTTAAGCAAAAGAGGAACCACTTATGTGAAAAATTAAAATCATTGGTTTTTCCTCAGAGTGGTATATTTCCTTCAATCCAGCAGTTTTCATGTTAGTTTCAGTTTTATGTGTTTCTAATGTGAGTTTGATTAACATCATAAGTGACATTTATTTCCATTTTGAAAACACCAGCAGATATTTGACCTCAGATCTTGAAAATAACTAACAATACCATATCATAACATGTATTTATTTTAGTTTAATTCAAAATACAACTTTTGTCATGTGCAGGGATCAAGGTGAGGGACAACAGGGATGCAATCGCAGTTTAATAAGATTATTCGTGCAGGCGAACAAGATCAAAAACAGGTGAGGCTAGTACAAAAGGGGCAAATTCAGGAACGTAGTCAAAAACAGGCAATGGTCAAAATAGGTGACTAAACAGGATCAGTGATATCACAAGTCTGTTGTTAAAATACAAACAGGAAAAAAAAACAAAGAAACTTTAGGACAAACATACTAACAATACCTCAACACATCACATTGACACTCCGTGTAATGTGTTTGTGTAGTGAGTAAGTAGTCCATGTAATTAGTCCATGAAGCGTTACAGTTGTGTGCATGCAATCATTCGAGTTCTGGAAACAGGTGTGTGTGTGGTGCATGGCGGGATTTGTAGTTCCTTAACACATCTGTAGTTCATCAGCGATATGTCAGGAATGGATCGCTGGAGATCATGACACTTTACTTTGATTTTAATAATAAAAATCCAAAATGAATATTTAAGTTGAAAAAAAAAATTCTTTCTTTAAATAAACTATATTTTACCTTTGAGTGAATGTAAAAAAAATTCCTTGAGCAGAAAAAATATTTTGATCAATAGTAAATATTTTATTTGCCAACTATTCCAGCATATGTTTTACACAGTGAATGCCCTTCCAGCCACAACCCAGTATGGGGAAACACCCATACACTCTCACGTTTATACAAACACACACACACACACTCATACACTATGGCCAATTTAGTTTATTCAATTCACCTAGCACATGCCTTTGGATTGTGGGGGAAACCGAAGCACCTGGAGGAAACCCACGCGATCACAGGGAGAACATGCAAACTCCACACAGAAATGTCAACTGGCCTTCTTGCTGTAAGGCGACAGTGCTAACCACTGAGCCACCGTGCCACCCAGTAAAAAGATTATGTTTTTCAAAAATAAAAGTCTGTATCGTACCAACCTAAAACCAATAATAATTAGTTGTCTTTATAGTAAACATAATTTTTACCAGTGGTGGAGAGTACTGAAAAATCATACTCAAGTAAAAGGACTATTACTTGTCCAAAAATGTAGCAAATACAGTAAGTATCATTGTGATTTCAGTCATCATAGAGTAAACATCCAGTATAGTGGTAACACTTTATTTTGATGGTTCAATTGAGTATTAGTAGACTGTCTGTTTAATATCTGTTGATACTGACATTCAACAGACATTTAACTGACTGTAAGAAACTTTGCAAGTACATGTCAACTTACACTAACCCTAGCACTAACCCTACCCCTAACCCCAACCCTAACTCCAACCTAACAGTCTACTTATAATCTAATGAGAATTAGTTGCAATGTAACTTAAATTCAACAAACGGACCATCAAAATAAAGTGTGACCAGTATAGTCATCAGCTACATTTCCATTCAACTATTTTTTTATTTGCATTTTGGATATGCGCATAAAAAACGGTTGATGGAAACGCCATGAAGCGCATACATTTTGAAAATGTGCATAAAAAATGTATGCGCATAACTGAGTAGGATAAACTTTTCATTCAATAAGAAAACATGCACATAAACTGCGATGGAAACACTTTTACTGCATAAATTCCAGTATGCGCATAAAAAAAAAAGCATGTGATTTTGTTATAAGTGATCATGTGATAATAAAAATGTGTGTAAATGGACAAACCAGCAGGCTGAGCACATCGTAAAACATCTGAAATGTTGTTGTGGTCATTCTAAAACGCCTTATCGTTTAAGTAGTTGTGTTTGCTGCTGGAGATGACCAGCTAAAACAAGCTTGACTAGCCTAGTCAGGCTGGGAACCCAGCCAAAACCAGCTATGCCCAGCTTAAACCAGGCTGGTCAAGTTGGTTTTAGCTGGTTTTAGCTGGTCATTTTCCAGCCTGACCAGCTAAAACCAGGCTGGAAATAACAGGAAACTAGCCGGGAAATGGCCAAAACCCCTTTAAAACCAGGCTGGTTGACTGGTGTGTTGCTGGTTGGCTGGTTTTAGCTGGATTTTTCAGCAGGTTTATTATATTATTAATGACCTCCAGAATCAAGAGCGTCTGTGCTCCGCGTCTGACACCTTCAAACGCCACTGTGCATTCATTGCGTGTCAGGATCGCCTTCTGAGGCACAAGTCATTTATTTAATGAAGAAAAGATTGACACAGCTTCTCTTACTGCCGCAAATTATGTTTTTACTGTTGATATCTGGCACCAGTTCATCAGGAAGTGACGATTTTGTCCGCTTTGACTCATTGGATGAAAACGCTGCTTTATTCGCACGTCTTTTATGCGATAATCCAGTTTTGCGCATAAAGTCCATTCGCATTTTTGGATGGAAACATGGCTACTGTGTAGAATGATTCCAAATGGTTTGCTGCATTTATGACTTGAGGTCATCATATCATGCTATTTACTTGTGTTATTTGATTGGCGGGGGTTTTCTACTCAGCCAATCCCCATAGACAAGAAAAAATATAATGGTGACTACATGTTGAAGGAAAATAGTGGAGCAGAAGTACTAAGACAGCAGTAAAATATACTCAAGGGAAAGTAAATTACATCTTTACAGTATTTGTAGCTCGTTATTTTACATTACTGAGTTTTACTTCATGTGAATCTTTTTTTTTCTTGACCACAATAAATAGTTTTGATTTAGATTAAAATAACGTTTGAACCAAAGATACACTATATTTTATATATATATAATATATACATATAATGTATTTATACTTTTATACTATAGCTGTGACAAAGTTTATTTTTTGTGTGTCATTGTATGTGCAGCAGGTTCACTGGTGGACTGAGGCATTAGCTCTGATGTACGTGAGCAGGGAATGCTGAAATCTGCCCGGTGTCTGTGCTGGTGCACATAAAGCTCACATTCACTGCGCTCCATGAAGGAGGGATTGTGTGAGTGCGCTGATGTGTGTGAATAAGAAAAAGATACTGTCCGCTATCTCGGTCTTTCACTCACAATCACAAAACCTGTTCTCACAGTTTCTTCATCTTTGCTTGTGTCTGGATGGCTCTGGAATTGAAATTATTGAACATTACAAGTAGTAAGCTGGAATATTATAATATTCACTACAATTCATCTTTATTTCTGTAGCGCTTTAATAACGTAGATTGTGTCAAAGCAGCTTAACATAGATCAAGTTCCCTTAAATTGAAACTGACAGTCCAGTTTTCATAGTTTCACAGTGTAATGTAAATGTCACTGCTGAAAGCCCAAACACTGAAGAGCAAATCCAACAACGAGCAGCTTCACGAGTCCCAAATATAGCTGAATAGCTGATTTCACTATAGTTAGCAAAACATTTGTTGAATGTTTATACAAACCAACTCAAACAAAGTCTTACTAATTTAACTGCAGAATTATAGGATTGGACCAGTTATTCAAAAGAAGTCCAGTTTGTCAAATGATGAAATCCCTTAGAGAGAAAGAAGTTTACTGAAGTGTGTTATTAGTATACTTTTTTAAACCAAAAATGCTTTCAGTCTACATTTTGTATATGCCTTCAATGAATGTACTTAGAATTACAATTAGGTATACTTGACTCATACTGACAGAAGAGTCTACGCTTTGATGGAGAACCAGCTAACGGAATATTCTCAGAACTTTCCTTAAACGTTGTGTAAATGTAAATGAATGTTAGCAAATGCACATAACATGTTTATAATAATGCTCTTTTAAGGTTGATGGAAATGAATATTAATATATTTTTATGTGGTGCAGTGGGTAGTGATGTCGCCTCACAACAAGACGGTCGCTAGTTCGAGCCTAGGCTGGGTCAGTTGGCGTTTCTGTGTGGAGTTTGCATGTTCTTCCAGTGTTCGTGTGGGTTTCCTCCGGGTGCTCCGGTTTCCCCCACAAGTCCAAAAGACATGTGGTATAGGTGAATTGGGTAAGCTAAATTGTCCGTAGTGTATGTGTGTGAATGAGTGTGTGTGAATGTTTGCCAGTGATGGGTTGCAGCTGGAAAGGCATCTGCTGCATAAAACGTGCTGGATAAGTTGGCGGTTTATTCTGCTGTGGCGACCACAATTTAATAAAGGGACTAAGCCGAAAAGAAAATGAATGGATGAATGAATGAATGAATTTAATGTGAAATGAGAAGGTTTTAAATTTATTTCTATGTCTCATGTTGTCTCATGTTTATATAAATCATTTATGCAACATGAGACTAAAATGTGTGATGGGAAAGTTGAATGAACGTCTTGATGAACAACATAGTTTGTAGAATGCAGACAGAATCAGAATGTACCGTTCAAGGCCAAAGTCACACACACACACACACTCCTAGTCAGGAGTTAGAAAAGCACAACAAGATCTTTTCTTTCCCACCAGAAATGTCTCTTTCCTGGAGTTTGGCACAAATGTGAGTGTATGTGCACTGAGGGGTATAAAACTGACAGTTGAAAAGAATGAGACACAGTCACTTATACTTTCACTCTGAGTGTTTTGTGTGTGTGACAGGTATCATCCTGCAGAATTGTTTAAATAAACTAATTTTTGCTCCGGTCCTCTGGGTCCCCGTCCTGCACATTATCTATGTCTTCCTTACTTAACACACCTGATTCAGATCAACATCGTTAACATGGAGATCTATGAACTGATCCTTGTGTGTCAAATAAGAGAGATATACAAAATGTGCAGGGCCTTGTCTTGGGCCGAAGACCAGAATTCAGAACCACAAACCCATGTCTGACGGATGTCATTTTAGCAGATTTCCACGTCAAACGTAATGAAAACATTTTATAGTAATGTTATTATAACCAAAAAATAACGTTAATGCAATGTCCAAAAAAACAAATGATGGTTTGAACAATCTAAGAACCTTAAACAATATTTTATATAAAAAAAAACTTACTGAGAAAGTTTTTAGAACATTAATATAATGTGGAAGAAATGTTCTAAAAGACGCCACGGTGGCGTAGTGGGTAGCATGTTAGCCTCACAGCAAGAAGATCGCTAGTTCGAGCCCCGGCTGGGTCAGTTGGCATTTCTGTGTGGAGTTTGCATGTTCTCCCTGTGGTTGCGTGGGTTTCCTCCGGGTGGTTTCCCCCACAAGTCCAAAGATATGTGGTATAGGTGAACTGGGTAGGCTAAATTGTCCGTAATGTATGAGTGTTAATGAGTGCATTTCATAAAACATTTTGTAAACATTTTGTTTTTATAGCTATATATGTATATATAGTTTTTAATCAACTCCCCCAGGGTTGACAGTGCATCTCAAAGCACAAACCAAGCATAAAGACAAAGGAATTACTCAGAATCTGATTTGATCATTTTTATATACCTAAACTGAGAGCTTTTATTTACATTTAGGCCCCGTTTACACTAATGTGTTTTCATTTTAAAACGCATAAGTTTTACTACGGTTACACCATCCATCCACACTACGCCGGAGTTTTCGAGCGGCGAAAACGGATCGTTTTACGTTTTTTCGACGCGGATTGTTTTAATGCTAAAACGCCGTTTTGAAACTAAAACGCACTAGTGTAAACGGGGCCTTAGTGATTTAGCAGAAGTTGACCACAGAGTGACAAAAGGTTAATTTCAAACTCTGGTTACTAATCTATAACTTATAAATTATGAGTTCACTGTTGCTGTGTATATACAAAAATCTATAATAGTTGTGTACTCAAAATTTTGGTAAGTATACTTATAGGTGGACCATTTTAGTCCCAAGTAGTATTGAAATAGTGCACTTACAGGAACACTAGTTCTAGTATTAGTATGCTTAAAGTATATTAAAATTATACATGACCTAAAATATACACGGCATATACATTCACATGTTTTTAATTTATTTACATTTTCGCACAGCATTATGGGACCTCGATCTCTGTTCTGTCAACCTTCACTGTCGAAAATTGACAGTAAATATGACTTTTGTTGACATTTTGAAAAGTTTGAAACATTGTATACAAAATATTACTCACACATTCAAATACACACAGACACACACACACATTTAAGTATATACTGTAGTTACACTTTACAACATCAAACGTCAGCTAAGGAGTTCCATCCTGCAGTTCAAAAGAGCAAGCAACCGGGAAATACCTATACCACTAAACTGCAATTCTTTTACATTGTCCTATAACTTGTGCATAGCACTAAATGTATTCTCAACTAACATATTCTTCCACTCACCGGCATTTAATAGCAATTACTTTGAATTTGCACTACACCAACCAATTTCGTGTTTAAAAGAGACATCTAAACATAGACGTCTTGACAAAAACGAGGCTAAATGTGGACATTGGACATTTAGCAACAGCCCAAAAATGTACTACCCACATAGCTAAATTTCTCTGGCCCAAATCTGGCCCAAACAATCAGCTTTTGCTTGGCCCACATGCCGCAGTGAATTACGGTACATGACTGGACCAAGTCTGGCCAAACATGGCCAAGTTAATAACTCATAACTGGGCCTGAACTGGGCCAAATATGTTGGTGTGTCACGACTGTAATAAAATTGATAAACTCATGAAGCATTGCGCTTTAGGCACACAATGCTCACAGGCTTTTTCTCAAAGCGACCTGATTGGAAGATTTTTTTCTTTACTCAAAAAAATGTTTAAATGTATTTTAAAAGTGGGTCAAGATACGCTAAACTTACATGGCCCACATATCAATTTTTAACATCTGGGCCAAATACTACACAACATTGTTTTAGCCAAGACGTCAATGTTTAGATGTCTATTAGATGTCTTTTAAACAGGCGCATACAACTAAAAGCACTTGCTAGGAAACTGCACTAAAATTATTTTGCTGCTTGTTCAAACTGCTTCCGAATAATGAACTGAATCAACACAATTCCTGAGGTTTAACTTAATAACTTAATTGTTTTATGTTCAATCCACTTAAATTGGTAAAAACAATTACATTAATTTAATCGATTTGTGTTGGGACAACATAAGGGAATTGTGTGGAAGCCAGCATTTGTTACAGTGTGATTCTGTGAAGTCAACTACTTCACCACTTTTTCAATATATACTACTTTCTGTTTTATTTCAGCAGATGACTTACTCAACATTCCTTACTAATAGTGTCTGTCACAGAGGTAATTCAAATGGTAACACTTTATTTCGATGGTCCATTTGAGTATTAGTAGACTGTCTACTTAATATCTGCTGATACTGACATTCGACAGACATTTAACTGACTATAAGAAACTTTGCAAGTACATGTCAACTTACACTAACCCTACCCCTAACCCCAACCTAACAGTCTACTTATAATCTAATGAGAATTAGTTGCAATGTAACTTAAAGTCAACAAACGGATCATCAAAATAAAGTGTGACCATTCAAATTCTGTTGATGTGACTAGACATTATTTCTCAGGCTCATATTCATTTCAGATACTGAGATGATCCAGTGCTTCTGTGCGTCAACACAACTGTATATTTTGTCAGATTTTCCTCAGAATCAGGATATGCGTGTCTTTATGGGAACTGCTGACATCATCATGGTGTGAATGGTGAGTTGGAGATGCTGGTACACTCAGAGAGGCACGTAGACCAAACTCTCTCCAACCAGGAGAAACCACAAACACTAGCATCCAGGAATACTTGATGAGTGTGTTACGTTGGCAGTAAACCTCCAGCAAGGAGACTTTAAGTTTTAGTTTTTCTTCATCCCTACTAATTGCATTTCTGATTTGGTGGAGGGTTTTAAAACAACAGTTGACCCAAAAATTATATTTTTTACATCGTTTACTCACTCTACCCTCAAAAAAAGGAAAGATATTTTGAAGAATGTTCACTGTAAAGTAATAAAAAAGTTAACCCACATTTGTATGACTTGCTGTTTGAACTAAATATAAGTCAACTACATCACTTGGGTCAACAGTTTTCAAGACTTCACACTCAGCTGATGATTGTATATTGAAAGCATAAACTAAGCTGAGAATCAGTACCAATAATAAACATGTTTTGGCCCAGTTCAGGGCTAATTAAGGGTGTTAGATTGCCTGAAATTCAGGCCGGTTATGGCCCATGTGTGGCCCTTGTCTTTAATCCAGTTATGGGCAACTTCCGGACTGTCATTCTTTGCAGTACTTAGGCCGAGGAAAAACTTACTGTGTGGCCCAGAGTTGGGCCAGAAAACCTTTGCTATTTGGGATGGAGGTATAAGTTTATACTTTAACCAGAAACCCCAAAAACTGAGCCATAACCCAGCCTAATGTTACCTAAACAATGTGAACAATCACTAAACTGATCTGGGCCACATACCTCTCATCCACAACTGGGCCAAATGTAGTTTGCCGTCATGCAGTGCCATCATTGCCATGCATGGCCCACATTCGGCTGATATTATGCATGCCAGTGCCGGCAACATGCCAGCTTTGCCATAATGAGGCCACAATTGGGCCAAGTCCGTTTGCTATGTGGGAAGATTGTTTGGCATGCTGTGCTGGGAGAGAGCCCTGAGCTCATAAGATCCTCGAGCCCGGGGCTCCCTCCCGTTTGCAAGGCGAGACGGGAGTTTGAGCTCAGGTAGATCTCGAGAACTCCGCTGCTGTAGTAGTTAATGAACAGATAGTGATTGCTCTTAAGAGATAACTAACTAAGAGCATGTCTATGGTGCCTGAATTAGTGAATTAACTTAAGTTGCATGGACGGTGGGAGGAAACCGGGGAACCCGCGGGAAACCCACGTGAGCATGGGGAGAATGTGTAAACTCCGCACAAAACATCAGCTGGTAAGGACTAACCAGTGGCGTTCTTGCTGTGAGTGAACAGTGCTAAACACTGGGCCACCGCGCCACCCATCTAGGAAAGGAGGAGGAGTAGGGGTGGAAGGGGGGATTCTTCAAAATGAAGATGGCTGTAATATGCAACTTAGGGTATTTATGGTGGCTTAGGAATCGTCTGATTGGTGAATCACAAATTGGATAATGCGAGAGAGGCTGCAAGCAATCATAAGCACGTGATCCTCTCGAAATTAGTTTATAAATAAACTTCACTAAGTTGAGTCAACTTTTCCTTTTCCTTGGCCTCCATAGTAATTTGAATGTCGATGGCTCCTGGATTCTAACATTCTTCAAAATATCTTTCTTTGCATTCAATGGATAAAGAAGAAGATTGAGTGTTAGAACCGCTTGAGGGTGATTAAATAGTGAGTGAAATATCCCTTTAATGCTTTAATTATTATTAATGGCATCACTGAAGAAGGACATCCTGTTTGCTGAAGAATTTCGTTTGATTTTCGATATCTGTAACTGTTTCACAATAAGCTATATCAAACATTAACCACAGCACAATACCATAGCAAATACACACCCTTCCTTGATTACAGGTAAAGTTAACAAAGCAATAAAGATCTCCAGATACAAATGGCATTAATTCTTCTAAAGATAATTTTCACTATATATTGTTACTTTATATGTACGCATCTATCAGTCTATGCCTCAGAATGCATTAAAATCAAGGATACACGGATGAAATTCAACAGCCACCCAAAGTAAACAGCTACAATCCAATCTAGAGTTCTGCGGTGGAAAACAAATGTTATCGTAGCCTTTATCTCACTTTCAGTTAATTTTGCATTTATTTTTTTATTTTTGTCATGTAGCCTTGTCTTTGGTGACTGATAAAAAAACAACTGTTAAATTTAATTATGCAAACAATGAAAAAGCAAGTAACAAGTAACCTAGTAAACATTTTTATGTGTACTGTCGCGTAAAAAAATGTAGGGTTGCAGAAACTTCATTTATTCCACACAAATTGATTAAGTTAGTATATTTAAGTGGATTGAACTCAAAACTATTAAGATTTCCCACTAAAATCTCAAAAATTGTATTTGTTTAAGCTCATTTTAAATAAGTAGTTTGAACTAGCAGCAACAATGTTTTTTAATATAACATTTTTAGGATTTAAAAACGTTTCTATTAAGTTACGCGAAAAATCCAACTTACAAATCGTTAATTCAGTTTAAAATTGTAAGTTAGGTGGAAATATTTTTGAGCTCAGAGTTGAATTTACTAATAAAAATGATTTAACTGCATGTTTGGAACTGTTTATTCAAATAAATTCAGTTGAGGAGACTTTAAATTTAGATTTCTTCATATCTTCAAAAAATAAAAAGTTGAGTTTACTTAAAATTTTAAAGCAACCGGCTGCAGAAGAATTTTTGAGTTTATTAAGCTTCAGTGTTTGAAGTTATGTGATTTAAACCAGCCTTTTTAGTCAACTTTAAAAACAAATTAGCACAACTTCAACCACTAAAGCTTAATAAACTCAAAATTTCTTTGCAGCCACTTGCTTTAAAACTTTAAGTAAACTTTTTATTTTTTACAGTGTATATGTATATATATTTGGTAAGACTTTATTTTGAGTGTCCCTTTAACGCGTTTTGTTGAATTTAAGTTACATTGCATCTACATGCCAACTAATTATCATTAGATTACAAGATTGTTAGGTTAGGGTTAGGGTTAGGGTTAGTGCAAGTTGGCATGTGGATGCAATGTAACTTAAATTCAACAAAACGCGTTAAAGGGACACTCAAAATAAAGTGATACCATATTATTTTATGTTCTTAGAAGATTCTAAACATCTAGCTTTGTAGTCGATATAGCCTTTGTCTCGCTTTTAGTTCACTTGGCATAGTTTATTAATTCATTCGTGTCAGTCTTTTCTTTGATGAATTTTACTGCACAAAAATAAAACTGATTTAAACAAACAAACAAAAAAAACCACCAAAGTTATTTATGCAAACAATGATACAGCAAGCAAAACACTGAGTCAGATCTCATGGGAAAACGTAACTATTTTACCGTTAGAAAAGTATTTGTTAATTCATATGGAAACATGCCATTTTAAAAGGAGCAGTGCCCCCAAACCACACTCCTAAACCTCATTGAATATGAATAAGCAATTCATACTAATATGTGCAAATGAGATCGTACATATTCATCTGAAACATCAAGAAGTTATGAATTGCCATAGGAATGCATTGGAAATACTGAATAAGAATAAAAATGAAACAGTATTTTCAAGAAAAACCAATCATCTTTGTCAATTATTATGTTTTAATTCAACTTTTTTTTAAGAGTGACAGTCTGAGTAAAACATAAATAAATATAAAATGATATATTTAACGCCTTTCTTTCATTAACATGTGTGCTTCAGCTCTTCTCTTTCAGCAAAGTCTAAGGTGCCTTACAAAATCACTGGAGAAAACCAGGAGCGCAATTATTCATTCAGGACAGTGATGGATGTATAACTGATTTTACACTCACCTTTACTGTGTTGTCCGTCTCTCTCGCTGCTCCTGTCTTCCTCAGAGGAGGATGAAGATGCAACGAGCAGTAGCTGAAGATGAAAGATGAGGAAGAAACCCAGCAACATGATGAAGACCTCCACTTCTCTGCTGCTGCTGCTGTCCACAGGTAACTCTTTCTGCTTATTTCACACAGAATCTCAGAGTCTCAGCCTCTACTTTAGTGACTCAGGGGTCTGTTGACTGGGGCTGGACTTCACAGATCAGCCAATCACAGTCTACAGAGTGCTCAAGGTGCCAGGAGATCTCTCTCTCTCTCTCTTTCTCTCTCTCTCTCTTTCTCTTTTCTTTTCTTAGAGTTAGAATGTAACCAAATCTCTCTCTCTCATAAACTTTGTGCCTTTATCCTTCCGTGGTCAAAGTTCAGCAAGTGAACTACAGACGGAGCAGCTTATTCTGTATTAGGCTTTTTTCTACACCTAATATAGTCTAATTTTTATTTTTTGTAATGGCACAAGTATTTAAAACAAACTTTTTTTTTGTTTGTGGGTCATTGTGTTGTCATTTACCATTTTACCATTACTGTTATTTGGAAATATAATGCTTTTTTATTTATATTTCCTTTTTAAACAATTAGTAACATGCCTATGTCAATACTTTTTAACCCTGTATACCCTAGAGTGTTAACTGGGGGTTATGACTTTATGAACTTTTATAACGTTAAAGAAAATGTTAAATTATATTGTAATTAGGCGGTTCATTGCGCTGTGGCGAACCCTGATAAATCCAACCAAGCCGAAGGAAAATGAATAATTGACTTTTGTACTTAATGAAAACGAAGTTGCTGTTTTTGGTACACTGGAACTCTTTATGTTGCACAGTGGACAAAAATACAGGTAACACTTTATTTTGATGGTCCATTTGAGTATCAGTAGACTATCTGCTTAATATCTGTTGATACTGACATTCAACAGACATTTCACAGACTATAAGAAACTTTGTAAGTACATGTCATCTTACACTGACCACTAACTCCAACCTAACAGCCTAACCTTATAATCTAATGAGAATTAGTTGGCATGTAGATGCAATGTAACTTAAATTCAATAAACGGACCATCAAAATAAAGTGTGACCAAAATACATTGTATGGTTCAAAATTATACACTTTTCTTTTATATCATGTGCATGTTCGACCAAAGATATTTAGTAAATATCAAAACTCTTTTTGATTTATAATGTGCATTGCTAAGTACATCTTTTAGACAACTTTACATTGCAAAAAATGCTTTTCTCACTTAGATTTTGTGTCTTGTTTCTAGTCCAACTATCGAAAAAGTCCTAAATTAAGAAGCATTTTTTAGAAAAACATAAAATGTTGTCTTGTTTTCAGAAATAGTAAGTTAAAAGGTTATAAATAAGTTAATTGATAATTAATGAGTTAGTTAATTCCTTTAAAACAAGCAAAATAATCTGCCAGTGGGGTTAATGGGAAAAGCTTCTTGATTATTTAGCTTATTTTAAAGAAAAACTCACTTAATTTTGCTATATTATCTCTTAACACAATACAATATGTTTTGCTTGTACAGACATTTAATTGTTAGACATTTGGACTAGAAACAGACAAAGAACTGAGTATGGGCAAGTATTAAGTATTTTGATATTTGAAGTACTAAGTGTTTTGATATTTTTGTACCCTCAGATTCCAGATTTCAAGTAGTTGTATCACAAAAAAAAAATTCTCCTATTACAACAAATCATACAACAATGAAATCATACTTTTTCAGCTTTCAGATGATATTGTAATATACAATGTTGGGGAAAGCTACTTTTGTAGTAATGCATTACAATATTGAGATACTCCACCAAAAAATAACTAGTTGCGTTAATTTTTATAGTAAGGAACGTGTTATGTTACTTTTGAGTGACTTTTGCGTTATTTTTCTGTTCACGTTTTGCTATTTTTGTACTTTTTGTCTTACTAAAAAGTAAAATCACTGTACATTCAGATAATCTTCTTTTCCTTTTCTTCCATGTGTTCAAAATAAAGAGAATATTTCCGTCTCAGTAAGGCTCTGTCGTCTTCCTTTCTGTCTGTTCCTGCATTCTCTCATTGTGTGCAGGATTCAACGTGACTCAGTTCATTTTAAATCAGCACTTTATTTCTTAAAAGCAAATCAACTAAACTAAAAGTAACTTAGATATTATTAAATTTTAAATGTAATTTGTTACTTTATTCGTTACTTAGAAAAGTAATATTATTACGTAACTTGCATTTCTTGTAATGCCCTGGAAATATATATTCTAAACACTGGAAATATATATTCTTTTTTTTTTTTGCTGGTTTTGTGTTCCAGAGTCACTACAAATTTTAGAGACAGGTGGCTTTTTTGTCAAAGAAACCAGCTATTCTTTGCAAACCAAGAAAATAAATAATAAGGCTGAGAGAAGCCCACATACTATGATCTCTTTAGTTACGGACTACACAAAGACTGTATTAGCATACAGACGTCTGCCTCCACACCCCCGCTGAGTAAAAAATGCGGGAAAGCTTCTTTCTCAACGATCCTTGCTTCACATTTGCTCATTCTCCCCCACTTCCTTCCCTTAATTCATCCATCAATTCATTCAGTTTCCTTAGAATAATCAGTTTCAATATGATTTTCATGTTTGGTATCTTTTGGAAAGTCTCGTTCTGACTGATTCAATGATCTCCAAATAACATCTAAGATTCTGAAAGATATTTTGCTTACTATATGGTGCCCCTTTACATATTGTCTTTAATGCAAATCACCTTCTGTCACCCAAAAGGTGTCCTGATGGTTAATGCTAATTTGAATGGTTAGTTCCTGCCTATAATTGGAGGATGTTTTGTCTTGGACGAGTTGCAAAAGACTCACAGGGATTACTCCACGGTGAAGATCACAATTAGAGAACAAGCTATAATTTCTTTGATGTCCAAGTCACTGTTTACCCGTATGAAATATTATTCAAGTGTGCTATTAGCATAATTCTTTTAAACTGAAGTATAAGAAAGTATACTTGGAGTCTATACAGTAAAAAGTATCCATAAATTAGCAGTTTTTCGTGTTTTGGGAGTAATGTTATCATTTTGGTTTTGTTTATTTATGCTTTTGAATTGGAGTATGGGACTTCAAAGATCAAAATTGATTTTAACCTATAACATTAACATATAACTATACAAAATTAACATATAACTATATAAAAATTAACATATAACTATAACATAATTGTACGGTGGCTCTGAACTGTCAAAACTGCTCTCAAAGTGCTTTTTCGAAAACCCAGTTCAAATTTTTATGACGGAGGAAAGTTTCGGAGGCAGTGTATCAATACGATTCACAAAACATGAGGTTTAATTTATTTTTTAACGCACAAAAATTAGACAAAAATTTTGGATTCAGTGTGAAGTAACCTTATAAGGTCACACTTTACGATAAGATTTCATGAGTTGACATTAACTAATTTATTTACTAACATGAACTGAGTACAAAGAGTACTTGTACCACATTTTACTGATAGTTCAACATTTACTAATGCATTATTAACATCCAAATTCATGCTTGTTAACAATAGCAAATGCTCCATGAGATCTAACAATGAATAACTATATTTGGATTAGCTAACATTGACTTACAAGAACAAAAACTGTAATCAAATTTAATATATGCTTAATATTTAGTAGTTACATAAAAAACAACAAGCAAATAAAAAGCTTTCAAATAAATCAGGCTTACAATTTTCTGGATTGGGACCCCTGGGGTTATATGCTAGATTAACTCAGGTAACTCAGATTTGAGCTCAGGTAGATCTCGAGACCTCCCCTGCTATAGTAGCTAATGAACAGACAGTGATTGCTCTTAAGGGATAACTACTTACTAGGAGCGTGTCTATGGTGCCGATTTGGATTAGTCAATTAACTTAAGTTGCATGTTTTTGGATGATGGGAGGAAACCGGGGAACCCGGGGGAAACCCATGTGAGCATGTGTAAACTCTGCACAGAAACATAAGCTTGCTTGGTAAGGACTAGAACCAGTGACGTTCTTGCTGTGAGGGAACAGTGCTAACCACTGGGGCACCGTGCCACCCATCTAGGAAAGGAGGAGGAGTAGGGGTGGAAGGGGGGATTCCTCAAAATGAAGATGGCTGTGATATGGACCTTAGGGTATTTATAGTGGCTTAGGAATCTTCTGATTGGTGAATCATAAATTGAATTATGCGGGACCAGCTGCAAGCCATCATAAGCACGTCATCCTCTCGAAATTAGTTTATACATAAACTTCTCTAAGTGAGATTAATATTAAATTAAACAAATGCATGATTATTATGAAAAATAAAATGGTTTTGTGTTGTCAATATGCTCCTGTTTACATAGTTCCCACCGGTGGGTATGCATCATTGTGTGCAATATTTGCATGTTTATAACCACCTCTGAGCATAGTGTGTGTCGTGAGTCACTGAAGTTGTTATTTTAGGGGTCGCGGGCTGAAAACTTTGAGAACCCCTGGTTTAAAGCACAGGTGTCAAATTCAGTTCCTGGAGGGCCGCAGCTCGGCACAGTTTAGTTTCAACCCTAATTAAACACACCCAATCTGTCACGGTTCATGGATCTATGTGTTCCTGTCTGTGTGTGTATGTGTGTGCGTATGGGTGTACCTGTGTTGGTGTGAGTGTGTTTGTTTGGCTGTCTGTTTTCTTACCCCGTCAGCTGTGTGGTCACGTGGAGTGAATCATCCAATTGGCTGATTAGCGACAGCAGCTGTTTGGTGTTATCTCCGCTATTTATACCCAGCGTCCAGGTCTCCCAATTGTCAGTCCATTGTTCAACGTGTGTTTGTGTCTCTCAGACTTCCTACGTGTTTATGTTGGTGGTGAGTTGCTGTGAATCTCTTCCGTTGTGGAGTTTATCTCCTATGGCTATGATCTGCTTCCTGAACTGTGTCTCATGTGATGGACTATGAGTTTCATCTGTGACTGCTACTTCCTGGTTTACTGTGTGAAGTTTTCATCAGCTGTTTAGCTGCATCGTTTCCACGAGAAGATACTCCTGTATTCTCCACCGCCTCATTCACGAACTCTGTTATTTGATCCTTGTTTGATTCCAGTCTGACATTAAACTTTTCATATTTTACTCCCGCACTTGGGTCTCTCTGTTGTTTCATGACACAATCAAACAAATTGAGTCCTTCAGGCTTCTTTAAAACCTACAGGTAAAGGAAAAAAGATAAAACCTACAGGTGTGTTGAAGTAGGGTTGAAACCATAGACTGTAAAAAATATGGACGTAGTATCCGTGACGTCACCTATAGGTTTCTAACAAACCCAAAAGAAGCTACTAGTAGGCTTGGCCAACCGTCGCCATTTTGTTCGGCCGCATCGCACCAACCGAGGCATACCAAACAAGGGCAAAGAGGCGGAGTGTGAGCGGAGCAACAGGACGCATGCTGGCATTTAGCTAAGAGCTTTCTTATGGGAGAAACACATAATATTTCATTACCTGCGACTCGTTTGTGTTCTGACCACATGTGCTTGGTTGTACACTATATCAATAAAGTGTTTAGACTTTTAAATGCACTGTTGCAATACATCAAGCCACTTAACATTGTTCTTATGATGTTTTTCAACAGGAAGAAAGTGCAAATTACATCCAAATACTTCAGATATAGTCTGTGTTAGTAAATGCAGGGCTATTTAGGAAATCCAGGCAGAACACTGTATGACAACGCTTCAGATGACGATTTTATATACTATAGCTGATCAATCTGTCAGATTCTAGACTACATTAGAGTTCTGACGAACATTGTAAATGATAAATTATCTTAAATAAAACAAATACATTTAAAGATATGTTATAAGTATATAATTTCACTCACCTGGGAAACGGAGGCCACTTAAATGGTTTGTGAGCACAATTAAGTTCACACACCATGCCATGTTATCTGATAATTGCAGGAAATAATTTCAAAAAGGCGACTGACTTTGTAAAGCCATATAAAACAACACAAAAACACGATGAATATGCCGAGATCAGCAGCTAATCAGCCGGAATCAACTGAGGTGACGTGGCGGCGACCAGCAGGACTAGCTGTCACTCAAGTGGCCACGCCCTTAATTATGCAAACTTATTTTAGCTTAATATAAAGGAAACGGATGAGTTATAAAAAGATTCACCCCCTCACAGTTGTCATGAAGAGTAATATCAGCTATATGAACCAAAATCGTTCTTTGTACCAGGCTGTAAACACTTTTTTTCTGCTGTAAAGTTGGCCATTTTAACAGTGGGCTCATTAGAGATTTGCTCTATTATGGAGCCAGGACTAGCGGAATTTCGATGAATTGCAGTTTCAGTTACTTTCGTATTGGCTTCCCGAGGGAGAGCGGGAGGTTGCCGCTTGGTTGAAACTAAATGGGCTGCAGCTCTCCAGGAACTGAGAGTTTGACACCCCTGGTTTAAAGTGATTTGTTGTAAAGATTTGGATTAGGAACAAAATATTTAAAATGGCTTAAACTTTTATACAATGAACCGGTAGCCCAAGTAATAACAAATAACAATATTTCTAAGCTATTTATTTTGGCTAGAGTTACAAGGCAAGGTTGCCCGTTATCACCTTTATTGTTTTTATTTGCAATTGAACCTTTGGCCATGAAAATTAGAAGAAGCCCAGACATGAAGGGTATGAAGATAGAAGAGAGAGATCATCATATATCTCTGTTCGCAGATGACATTGTATTTAAAATTAAAAGTATAATTAAAAGTAGCATTAAAAGTATTCTGTTATTACTAAATGATCAAGAGAGAAAAGTCCCTTTGACTCATACACATTTAGGGATTTAAATAACACCTGATATGGATAATATAGCCCCCTCAAATTATGATCCTGTACTGAAGGGAGTTATAGAATCTTTGGACAAATGGAACACAATGCCCATTTCCATTGCGGGACGTATAAGTGTAATTAAAATGTCGATCTTGCCTAAATTTCTATACCTTTTTCAATCTATCCCTCTTCCATTACCTGATATATTCTTCTCTACCCTCAAAAAAGCCTTTACTAGGTTTATATGGAATAATAAACGCTCCGGCTACGTCTATCCCTCCTCTACCTACCATACGATCGAGGAGGGCTTCAAGTGCCAAAAATAAAATTATACTACTGGGCGGCACAGCTTCAAACAGCTATGTTTTACTTTTCTACAGACCATCCTGGGTTGATATTGAAAAAGTAGAATTGCCACTCCCTTTACAATCATATATATACTCTGCAGAAGTTAAAATACTTAAAAAATCTACCCTTAATCCATTTCTAAGAAATACCCTGTCTGTTTGGCATGAGGCCCATTCCTTTTTGGAAAAGACAATATCCATTTCCCCCTTCTCACCAATATGGGGCAATAATTATTTTATACCTGGAAGAAGTGACATGAGGTTTAAAAATTGGCAGATCAAAGGATTATGTATGGTAAAAAACCTGTATGAAGGAGGTACACTCATGACTTTTCAGCAGTTAGCTTTAAAATATAATCTTCCACCAAAACATTTTTTAAAATAAATATTCTTGCGAATACATGCAGTTGTTGTAGTAAAAAAGGCACAGTTTAACTGCACAATGGCGCCTAAAACGGACAACAGTGAAGGCTGGTCTGCCGTCTTCCGGTGGTGTTATAGTCATGTGATAGGGGCTTGACGAATAAGGGAAGGTTACGCAATGACCCAAATGCCCCAATCGAGTAGCGAATCTTTGCAGCCACTCCTCCGTTTTCAAATGTCTCCGTTTCCCTCCATCCACACTGAGACGGAGCAGCAGTTTTTTAGAATGAAAACAGCCCTCTCCAGCATTTCCAAAACGCTCCGTTTTCGCGGCTCGAAAACTCCGGCGTAGTGTGGACGGTTGGCGTAACCGTAGCAAAACTTATGCGTTTTAAAACGAAAATGCATTAGTGTAAACGGGGCCTGAGAGCCACTGGACAAACTGGTAACTGCGGAAAAGCCGTCCATATGGAGGTAAGAGGTCAGCTCGTAAGCACGAAAAGGAGCGCTGTCATACCGCCCCGTATAGCGTTCATTTCAAAGACAAAATGCAGTCATATGTACTTCAAGCTACATAATTCGCGATCGCGATCTAACCCCTAAATGTATATAGGGCTAGGTTTTCAGAATGAGTCTATGTTGCAACCAGTTATATGATTATTTTGGTAAACGCTGTTCTTCTAGCAAGGTAAAGCCACAATTAAAATACTTAAAAATGTAAATCATTAATAAAAATCAGCTGTTTATAAATTGTTCTCTAATTTGGAGGCTGCATTATGTATTTCTTGGAAGTCTGGTGTTGATCTTTACTCTTATAAGTTTTCCTAAGGCGAATTTAGCTTTTGTCATGGCTATAAGTCACGTGTCTTGTCTGTGTTGTCCTTGTTCAATGTGTGTATGTTTATCTTGTGTCTGAGCACATGGCTCAACCTGTGTTTGTGTCTGCCATGTGCTCCTCTGTTCCTCCCTCCTTGTTTCCAGCTGCCACGCCCTCTTGTTAAGCCCTCATCTAGTCCTCGTTAGTCTCAGTGTCTACACCTGGTCCTCATGTCCTTCCCTCCCTTTATATTGTGGTCTCTTTCCTCATGTCTGTTGCTGCATCCCAACTCGCATACTTATACTACGCCCTAAAAGTATGCACTTTTATTGTCAAGCAAAAATATATACTTTTAAGCGTGTAAAAGAAGAATATGCAAGCTTTGGGACATACTGCTTCCTCATTAACAGATCGTTATGTTGCTTAGTTATGAGCCCTGTCAGTCATCCACACGTCATCCACATTTCTGTCATATTTAATTTCCTATCTTATTGGAGAAACAGGTAACTCTCCCATTCATGAGTCTTTCATGCAGAGAAATCTCCTCAGGTCTTTGGATAATTCTGCATTCAGAGGTTAATGTCCAAACACGTCTTTATATAAGTTAAGTATTGTTGTCGCAGATTAAATATAACACAGAAAATGTGACATTAATATTTTTCCAGTGGGCTAGATATTAATTGACAGTCATACAAACAACTTTGCTGACACCTCTCAATTTTTTTTTTTCAAAAACAGTCAACAATAGATTGCAGAGACTTAAAACATTATAAAAAAATGGAGATGCTGTTACAATCAGTATAATACATTTTTAGGGGACAAAGGGACAAAGAAGTGAAAATAAAACATAAAGTAAATAAAGTAAATAAAAAAAAAATAAAAAAATTTTTTAATGTAAAACAGAGACCAGAGGGGGAAATTATATAAGGTTATACACTGAAAGCCATTTTTGACTTACAGAATTAAAGAATTATTAAAGAATAAAGACCCTATAAAAGACAAATTATGCCACAGTGGAATGAACAGCCTACTTATCCAGCATATGTTTTACGCAGCGGATGCCCTTCCAGCCGCAACCCAACACTGGGAAACACCCATACACTCTTGCATTCACACACATACACTACGGCCAATTTAGTTTATCCAATCCACCTATAGCACGTCTTTGGACTTGTGGGGGGAAATATACTACTAGTACACTTGAACAAACTACTTTTTTTATGGGTATAAATGAGAGGACAAGAGACACTGATTTTTCTGTAAGGTTGTGTAAGGCAGTGCCAAACAAAACTAAGAATGATCACAGAGCAGCTGGAAGAATGAAAAAGTTATTTCTCCTTTTTTCTCAATAGTGTGAAGCTCATTAAACAGATGTCACCACGATTAGCCTCTACCTTAAATCCCTGTTAAAGCTGGGCTAGACAATATCAGAGAGGCTAGCAATAGTAACCCACATAGCAATTTAGCAACAGCCCAAAAATGTACTACCCACATTGCTAAATTTCTCTGGCCCAGCTCTGGCCAACATAATCAGCTTTTGCTTGGCCCACATGCCGGAGTGAATTACGGTATGACTGGACCAAGTCTGGCTTTTTGAACATATGGGCCAAATACTACATTTGACATCTGACCCATGTCTTGCATGCCGCGTTAAAGACAGTGCCACCTCTGCCAAACCTGGGCCATGTTTGGCCCAAATGCTGTATGCCAGCGCCAGATGAATGCCTGCTGTGCCAGCTTTATGCCAAATCTGGGCCAGAATTCTTTGCTACCTGGAAAGCTAGCATTGAAACCAAGAGAGTTTTAGTATTAAAGCCAATGTTCATTAACTTAGGGGAGCCATAGAGTTCTTTAAGTCACCTCCTCCAAAGTTTCCTGAGACTTATTTATCTAGTATGTAATAATGTCAGCAGTCAATTAATGAGATATTTATGGCTATGTGATATTAAACTGTCTACAACTTTGGACTATAGTCCACATCTAATGATAAGATGTAGTAGATTCAGCATTAGCCTGAAAAGGTATTTCTTTGGGTATTTTTTAGCTGCTGATTGTACATCGGTTGTGCAGCCTTTCAGTTCAAATGGTTGAGGACCCAAATTCAGGCTTAAAATCTATAAGTAGAAAAAGTAAAAAGAATCGACACACTGCTACTTTACTTTATTCATTTATTTATTCATTTTATTTTTGGCCTAGTCCCTTTATTAATCCAGGGTCGCCACAGCAGAATGAACCGCCAACTTATCCAGCACATTTTTTACGCAGCGAATGCCCTTCCAGCTGCAACCCATCACTGGGAAACATCCATACATTCTCATTCACACACATACACTACGGACAGTTTAGCTTACCCAATTCCCCTGTACCACATGTCTTTGGACTTGTGGGGGAAACCGGAGCGCCTGGAGTAAACCCACATGAACATGGGGAAAACATGCAAACTCCCCACAGAAATGCCAACTGACCCAGCTGAGGTTCGAACCAGCAACCTTTTTACTGTGAGACGACAGCACTACCTACTACGGCACTGTGTCGCCCTCCACTTTACCTCTCAAAAGACAATTTAATTGTTCAACATTTCGATCTACAAGGTCTTCACCAGGTCACACAGGAAATACAAAAGAACCCTAGATATAGCAAAACTCTAGACGTCACACCTGCAAACAATGATCACTCCAATTAACCAATGAAATGGAGTTAACTTGTTAATAAAGGTTCAGCGGCAGAACCACGCCTCACTTTGTCTCCTTAACCAATCACTTACTCCCTAAAACTTACTTAAGGAAGACCAGCCTTCTAGCACTGTTTAGCTGTTTCTCAATTCCAAGAAGAGAATGGACTTGCCAGATCACATCGGTAGAACGAACTCGGGAGACCACGAAGACAGAGAATGTGTCCTGTGAGAAATGAGATGCTACGTTCTTCCTGATGGTCACATGATCTTCACGCATCTTCCATCGAAAACGATTTCAACATTACAGCATTCATATAACGATTTAATGTTTTCCCCCATTTCACAATATATATTATGCATTAAGACTTCACAAATATACGCTGCACATCACAACTAAAACAGATTTTAATACCAATTTCAGCAAACAAACACCCTTAATGTGCTCATGCCTTTATTAAGATTTTTCACGTTAATGTTTACTTTCACCGTCTCATTTAGGGAAACTCCTGAGTAATAAGTGATATTTCTGAACTTTACTAAATCTATACAAAATGCTGCGCTACCCACCTCCAGTCGCAATGACTTCTGGGTCCTCTAGAGCGAGTTTGGTGCTCAAGTCTGCTTCGGTGTGTCCTCGATATCAAGAACACATCCGGGAACTTTCACGCATCCTCTGTTCTTGCGGTCTTGAGTATTGGAACTGAACTTCGGCGGATGATGATGACGTTACATGAGAACAGGAGGACGCAAGATCGTTGAAGATCGATTACAGAGACGGTACCCCCCAATCTGTCTCTGGGCATCATCATAGAACACCCAATCAACCTACCTACCTGTTCACTGTTTATCCTTACTTCCCTTCCCCTTCATCCCACCATTCTCATTTTATCCCTACATCCCTACAATAAAGTCTAGCTCAAAGTGTGGCATGGTCCATGCTGGTGAAAAGGTAAATAAGAACAAAATACAAGTCGAAACAAACAAAAAATTACTACATAAAAAGGTAAAAAAACCAAACAAACATATTGACATATATTTGTCGCCATAGATGTCGCCTCTGGCTTGCATGGTTCGGGACTTGTAGGGCTGCACATCGATGGATTAATCTTCAGTGTTTGGACTCTCAGCAGTGAATAGTAAACCACGCTGAAATGAACTAAACTGAACTTCCACACTGAAAACTGGACTGACACTGTTTCAATTTTTTATAATGCATGTGAAGCTGCTTTAACACAATCTACATTGTAATAGCGCTTCACAAATAAAGATGAATTTAATTTAATTTAATTATTTACATTAGATGTTGCCCACGCTGTTGTTGTCTATTGGAAGGAATGCGTCAATACAGCTGCCATTTTAGTACAGGGTAGCTCTCCTTTGAAATGAATGTGGGACCAAGGTGCAGTGGAGGACTGGCCATCCGGAGCCATAGATATATACACATTTAATTACTTTGATCAGGAGTTTTCCCGGTGGTCAGTATGCAATTTTTTTTTTTCATTAGAAAAATTATAATTTTACATCACTTTTCTACATGGATGGATAAGTGACTGCACAGGTGTTGCAGACAAAGAATGTGTGTTTGTGTGCATGGAAATGTATTATACTCACTCCCTGTTAAATTTTATCTAATCCTTGTCCTGAATCACACCACCTCTCCTGCTTCACTTCTCATTCTAACGGAGGGAGCGATTCGTTTGTGAATGAATCTCCGTTGTGAAAGACTCATGTGAACCATCGATATCCCTGTATCTCAATGTGCAAATCCTCTTTTCTGATAACACTTATAATATTCAATAATTTAGGGTGGACAGTATGCAAATTGAGGTGCCGGCACTGTTATGTTATCAGCACCCTCATAAGTTACTTCAAAAACTAGCCCTTCCTTCACTTAGCCGACAATAATACTGGCACTGCAGCGTCTTGTTGTCATATATTTTATTTACATTGTTTGCATTATTTTATTCAACAAAACTAGCAAAAGCTGCGTATTTAGAGCAAGCTGGTGCTGCTCTATGATCAATGCAGTAAGTGACTGTATTATCATCAATAACATTACTTGTTGAGCACGAAACTTAGTAAAAAATGAAATCTTACATATGAAATGTCCTGCCTTCAGGCTTTGTTTGCTCGTTACTACACCCGTACACATCGCTAAAGTCCAGCATTTTCACACTGGCTTTAGTCTTGACTAGTGCAGTTGACTGACATTTGTCTTGGGAGCACTGTACGAATGTGGCGGGGCTATTGACGCATGCTCAGGGTCCTTATGCGATATCTAGTGTATGTATCTATGATATAAGTGATGTTTCACAAACTAATTTCGACAGGAGCATGTGATATGATTGATCACAGCTGGTCTCTCATTTGTAATCATTAATAAGCCAATCATATCATTCCAAACTCAATATAAATAGCCCGACTAGCATTACTCCCTTATCTTCGTTTTTTGAAGAATCCCCCATCCACCCCATCTCCCCCTTTTCCTCCTTTACCAGGGGGAGCTCTCGAGAACTTCCTGATTTCGTACCCCCTCATATGCTCATTGATCAGGTGGGAGCCCTGGGCTCAAGTGTCTCCGAGCTAAGGGTTCTCTCCCAGGACAGCACTGCAAACCTGCTATTATTATCAAGCAATATCTAAGTGTGAACTCTTGAAACACATATATGAGGATGTCTTTCTTCAATGTCTCTGTTTACATCTGTTCACTTCATCCATTTTGTGGAGAGCGATAGGTGGAGAGTAAGGAACGAGATCCAATTCAGTGGATGGGGATGATTGGGATGCCATGATGGGTGAGGGCTGAGGGAGGGAATTTGGCCAGGATACCGGTGTTACACCCCTATTCTTAACCAGAAGTGCCATGAAATTTTTAAAGACCACAGAGAGTCAGGACCTCGGTTTAACATTTTATCAAAAAGATGGTGCTCACTAAATACTATAGTATCCCCTTCACTGGTGCATTAGGACACAGACTACAAGTGGAGCACCCCCTGCTGGCCTCACTAACACCACTTCCAACAGCAACCTAGTTTTTCCCATGTCGTCTCCCAACCAAGTACTAAACAAACTCAGCCCTGCTTAGCTTGAGTAACTGGTCTTGGGTGATATGACTGTTCTAAATTACATTACATCACATATATGCAAATGTAACCATACATCTACTAAAGCATTAGATACACATTTTATTTAATTATAATCATTATAATTTTACAGAAACGTAAGTTGCATATTTTTTTGGCATATAATTTATGTTATATGAAGAGTACAGTAGACTTCACTCGTGTTCCAGAAAAAGAGGGGAAAGGGGACAATTGTGGACGGAATAGAATAAAATAGAATAAAATGTAAAATTAAAATGAAACAAACATCCCAAACAGTCATCTGTGCTGTTGCATATTGTATATTAGCACTTCTACAGTAGTTTGAAAAGTTGTTTGGCACACATTAATGTTTCAGATCATCCATTCATTTTCTTTTCGGCTTAGTCCCTTTATTAATCAATGGTCAACACAGCGGAATGAACCGCCAACTTATACAGCATATGTTTTATGCAGAGGATGCCCTTCCAGCCACAAGCCAACACTAGGAAACACCCATGCACTCTTGGATTTACGCACATACACTACAGCCATATTAGCTTATTCAATTCACCCATAGCACATGTCTTTCTGCAGTGAGTGCTAACCACTGAGCCACCGTGTCACCCACAGTTTTAAAATGAGTGTTTTTATTATAAAACAAAATACAAAACTACATAGCCCTGTGTGAAAAAGTGTTGGACCCCCAACCCCAAGTTAAAACATAACTTAACTCTGGTTTATTGACACCCTTGCCTGATTACTGCCACAGCTGTTTGCAATCAAAAATCACTTAAGTAAGACCTGCCTGCCAAAGTGAAGTAGACCAAATGATCCTCAAAATCTAGACATCATACCAAAATCCAAATACGTTCAAAAACAAATGAGAAAGAAAGTAATTGCGATGTACCAGTCTAGGAAATTTTATAAAGTAATTTCTAAAGCTTTTAGGACTGCAGCGAGCTACAGTGAGAGCCATTATCTACAAATTGCAGAAACATAGAACAGTGGGGAACCATCACACGAGTGGCCAAACAAAATTATCCCAAAAGTGCAGAAACAACTCTTCCAAGAGATCACAGCAGACAACACAACAACAGCCAAAGAACTGCAGGTCTCACTTGTTCAGTTTAGGTGAGTGTTCATGACTCCACCATAAGATAGAGACTGGGCAAAAAATGGTTTGCATTTCAAAGTTTCAAGACGACAGCCACTGCTGAGCTACTTTCAGGTTTACCAGCAAAACATCTTTGATGATCCCTAAGACCTATGATAGAACACTCTGTGGACTGGCCAGACAAAAAATGTACTTTTTGATAGGTGTGTCCGATTATGTGTGTCATAAAAGTAACACCGCATTTCAGAATAAGAACATTTTACAAACAGTAAAATGTGGTGGTCGTAGTGTGATCATCTGGGGCTGTTTAGCTTTTTCAAGACCAGGAAGAGTTGTTGTGATATTGTGTACCTAAATATCTTGAAGGAGAATGTCCGGCCATCTGTTAGTGACCTCAAGCTGAAGGGAACTTGGGTTCTGCAGCAGGACAATGATGCAAAGCACACCAGCATGTCCAATTCTGAATGGCTGAAGACTGAATTGGCCTAGTCAAAGTCCTGACCTGAATCCAATTGAGATGATGTGGAATGATCTTAAATAAGCGGTTCATGCTCAAAAAAACTTTAATGTAGTTGTAATTACAATAATTCTGGAAGGATGAGTAGGCCAAAATTCCACAATGAAGACATTAGAGGATGCAAACAACAAAGAAGATGGAAATGGCTGTGTACTGAAATATTTCTTTATTTAAAAAAAAGGTTTTAAAGGAAAAACCTTACGTGGCCCACAGATCAGTTTTTAACATCTGGGCCAAATACTACATTTGATATCTGGCCCATGTCTTGTCTGCAGCCTTAAAGACAGTGCCACCTCTGCCAAACCTGGGCCATGTTTGACCAACATGCTGTATGCCAGTGCCGGATGAATGCCTACTGTGTCAGCTTTATGCCAAATCCGGGCCAGAATTCTTTGCCACCTGAAATATTTATGTGGCTGTGGAAAATCAACAACACCAACAGCCATTTATACCTACTAATAGAGTGACTGACCACAAAAAGAGTTCAGTGAGAAGAAAACGAAACACTCATAATCAGACACACTTATTTCATGTCTTGACAACTGATGATGAGTTGAACCATAGGCCACTTTCATGATGGTGGCTGATCAATCTCAGGATTTATTTACAAGTTGACAAAAGCAAACCAGTGCAATCAGGCTTTGTCAGTACCATTAGGCTGATCATCAACTTTCTCTGTTAACTCAGACGTGCATGAATACGTCACATCAGCAAACAATAGCCAATCACACATCTCGTAACACAATGATTCTGTTATTATAGGCTCATTTGAGATGCACATCTTGCCTACATCTGAAATGTAGGCAAGATACTGACTGCAGCAGTAAGAGGAGGGCTCAAAAACATGAAGTCCGACACTTAGTGAATCATCAGGAGATTGCATCCACATTCTTTATCTCGGATGAGGTGGATGTAATCAATATATCTGTCATGATCACCAGCGATCTCTCCTCTATCAGAGATCGCTGGTTCACACTTACTTCCGTGAACTACAAATCAGCCATGTTAAGGACTACATCTCCACTCCTGCAACACACACACTCACCTGCTCCAAGTCACCACTGATTAGAGACTCCCAGCTGAAGCCACTCACCACTCAGTACACTCTATTTAAGCCAGTCAGTAACACTCACTGTTGCTGAGTATTGTTATCTGTATAGTGACTTACAACGCGTTTCCTTTGTTCCTGTTTGTCTGTGTTTGATTTTAGCTTTGCCTATTGTTTATCCGTGTCTGCCGCCAGCCTTTTTGACCTTCCGTCTGTTTTTTGACTATGATTCTGGATTTCCCCGATATACCTGCTTGCCCTCGTTGACTGCTGCTATACTGACTTCATTAAAATCTGCACTTGGATCCTCACACCGTTGTCTTCGTCACTCCTGCCGTAACAATATCACTCTTGAAAATGATCACAATTGAAGGTGAACAGTGCCAATTACTGTACTTAAAATATCTTATTTAATATACAAATCTGTAAGTTCAACAGTGGTTGGATGTGAAAATAAATAGCTTACACAGCTCTCAAGATTTTAATTTGTGATACAAAAATTTACAAGAGATCCAGTCAGTCAGAGTCTTATCATTGTATTTTAACAATCATGATGAATCAATATCTCCAATAACAGATATGCTGTAATATTTCACATAAAGAACTAACAAATTAGTCTAAGAATGATTAAGTAATCTACAACGGAAATCTGAAATTAAATAAGCTTATAAAAGACAACATCCATGTCAGAATGTGGAGAAGAGCAAGAGAACTTCCAAAGAAGATCTGATGATTCATAGACTTACAACAAACTTAGACATCCTCCAATGTCAGCACTTGATGTTTATGCTGATCAGTAAAGGTCAAACACACTTATCCATTATGTTATTAATAATTATCTTAGAAGAAGTTTCCTCCACCTAGGTCAGGGTGAATGGTAGGTCATGTCAACATGACCCATGAAGCACAACAGGTGAAGGCTGATGAGTTTAGAGAATGCTTGAGCTGTGATTTTAACACCCTTTGAGCAAAAAACAGCAGGTCAACACTATTCAAAGGCATGTAATGTACCTTACGTCAATGGAATACATACAAAACATGAAAGAACAATAATTGAATAACATTGAACATACAAGTAGCATAATATGAATATGATTAAAAGTACATTCAACATTTTAGAGCATCATATAAATATTACTTGACCAGTGGTGAAAAGAGTACTGAAAAATCATACTCAAGTAAAAGTACCATTACTTGCCCAAAAATGTAGTGCGAGTAGAGTAAAAGTATCTGTAGTAAATATTACTCAAAGTATGAGTAAAAAGTAGACCTTTTAAAAGTATTTAAGAGTATTAAGCTTTTACGCTGTAGAAAAGTCGATGCGTTTACAGAATGTTACGTTTACACATCCCTGCACAAACAACATGTAGTGTATTTAGGGATCTTCCTATTTTCGTTCGTTCATTCCAACCTTCCTTCAATTATTTGTTTGTTCTCATCCTTCATTCGTTTGTTTCCTCCTTCCTCGTTTGCTCCTTTTTTGTTCCTTCCTACATTTGGTCCTTTTGTTCATTCATTCGTTTGTTCGTTCTTTCCTTCCTTAGTTTGTTCAGTCCTTCCTTGAATTCTTTCTTCATTTGTTTGGTCCTTCCTTATTTCCTCCCCTCATTCTTTCTTTTATATTTTTGTTCCTTCCTACATTAGGTCCGTTGTTTATTCATTTGTTCGTTCGTTCCTTCTTTCCTTCCTTAGTTTGTTCAGTCCTTCCTTGAATCCTTCATTTATTTGGTTCTTCGATCCTTCCTTCCATTCCTTGTTTGGTCCTTCCTTTTATTTGGCCCTTCCTTCCATTCTTCTTTTGTTCCATTTAGTGATTGTTTAAGGCTGTTTGATGATTTCAGTCTCTGGATCCTTGCGTGTAAAGATTTTGGACATCTTCTTGGACATTTTTAATGTTTCTTAAAGGTTTGCTGCATTTATAAAGCCCCCATGTCTTGAGGTTGTTCAGTATGATGTGATTTACTTTCTATGTGTGATTTGATTGGACAGGAATCACAGGACTGATCTTTCTACTTTAGACAATGACCATAGACAAGACAGAAATAAAGTAGTGACTGCAGGATGAAGGAAAGGATATACCTGGTATGTCGGATATACCTGGTATGTCGTCTATACATGCAATTAGTTTTATCAATTATTATTTACTGATCTATTAATGTTTTGTTCAGTTTCTCCATTTGAATGTCACCACCTACTTGGTACTACCTTTTAAATAATAATGTTACAAATAATTTCATATTCTAATAATACTAAATTAATATGCAGTCTTCTTGGTGTTATTTACAACTGTAAATTTTTATAATATTTTCATTTGATTAGTAAGAGGGGCGCCACGGTGGCGCGTGAGTAGCACGTTCGCCTCACAGCAAGAAGGTCGCTGGTTCGATCCCCGGTTGGGGCAGGTCCCGGTTGGGCCAGTTGGCATTTCTGTGTGGAGTTTGCATGTTCTCCCCGTGGTTGCGTGGGTTTCCTCCGGGTGCTCCGGTTTCCCCCACAGTCCAAAGACATGCGGTACAGGTGAATTGGGTAAGCTAAATTGTCCATAGTGTATGTGTGTGAATGGGAATGTATGGATGTGTTTCCCAGAGATGGGTTGTGGCTGGAAGGGCATCCGCTGCGTAAAACAAATGCCGGATAAGTTGGCGGTTCATTCCGCTGTGGCGACCCCGGATTAATAAAGGGACTAAGCCGAAAAGAAAATGAATGAATGAATGAATGATTAGTAAGAGTCACATACAACATTGTTATTCTATTTCATTTAATATGATTATGAATAAATGTTTTATGTTCATAAATGAACTACCTATATAGAAAAAATGCCAGAGAACTAAGCAGTAGAATGTGAATAATATGAATGTGTTTATGAATCAGCTGTCCACTGTTAACAATTAACAGCTAAACAACCACAGTTTTATATTTTTCTTATTCTTCGGGACACAAAAAAATAATAAGAATAAATTTGATATTAAAAAAATGTTCAACACCCGTGTAAACATCTAAAAACTTTATTTGACAAATGCTGACAAGTTCAACACAACTTCATCTGCAGTAAAGACAGCAACACAAAGCAATACACTCTGTTTAAGGTCCCATTTTCTTGGTTCAAGCGGAAATATAAGCTACAGATATGTAAATTTTTTTAAAAATGTCAGATATCTCACCTTGAATGCAGACAACAGAAAACAGCCATAGTCACATGTCAAACCATTTCTGTAGTAAATATACAGCTGACTGGGTGAGTTCTCTATGGGGAGTTCTGTGTAGGTGGAGGTAACACGTGGAGGGAAACCGTACACTGCGTGACGTCACGTGAAAAAGGTCTATTCCAGCTTCACCGCACTCAGGTGTGGCCTTAGGTGTGTTTGATTAGGATGAGGGTCAGGAAACAGCTGCAGTGTTTGTAGGCAAGATCCAAAGTGAAACAGAAGGCAAATTTGACATGACTAAAAAAAAGTCAATGTGGAGAATCAGCATCACATCAAAGGTTTGTTTCAGACTCTACGACAACGCAAACCTGATGTACTTTCACACAGACATTTGCCTCCACTCTCTGCCAAAATGTGGCCAAGCTTGTTTTCTTCCAACTCTTCGTTTGCTTCATTCTCCCCCACATCTTTCTTTTCTCCCATTCTCTTCACTACTCAGCTCATTGAGAAAAATCGGATGCAAATTCCAAATCTTCTGTGTAAGTCCAAGGGATTTAGACCATGATGTTGGATTTCATTTGAAGTGTCTCAGTGCAACAGGTACAATGGTCTCGTTCCCACAGAAATAGGCATTAATAGGGACAAACCTAACTGCTGAAAATGTGTACGTAAAATTTCATTAAAACAATGAAATCAATGTTGGGTTTGTTCATGTTTGGTTCATATCACAGTGTTGGGTTATGACAAGCCAACATTTTTAAGTTGCTGGGATGCAGTTTAACATGAGCAGGTTTGAGAGCCCTGGTTTCAAGAGTTCGCCCCTGCTGCGTGTTTGGCTTGCTGTCCCGGGAGAGAGCCCTGGTTGTAGGGCGAGAGGGGAGTCCGAGGTCAGGTAGGTCTCGAGAACTCCCCAGCTTGGCGAATTTAGAATATAAACGGCTCTGGAAAGTGTATGCTGAATTCTACGCTTATCTATGATGATTTAGTTTCTCAATTTACTTATGTTACATGTTTTTGGTCTGTGGGAGGAAACCGGAGTGCCTGGGGAAAACCTGGGGAGAACATGCAAACTCCACACAGAAATGCCGACTTGGCCAGGTAAGATCCGAGCCAGTGACATTCTTGCTGTGAGGCAATGGTGTTAACCATTGGGCCTCCGTGCTGCCCTGATAAGGAAAGGGGAGGAGTAGGGGTATCCTGTATCCTGTCACATTTGCTTGGAAAAGCAGTGCATTATGTGTGTGTGTGTGTGTGTGTTTGCGTGCGTAATGGAACTTTGTAACTACACTGTGTGTGACTCATCGTTGCAACAACTCAACAATCACATCAAACAGTCATTGGTAAAGTTCTTACTGTTGTATTTCTCACAAACGTAGTAAGATCTGCTTCCTTTACATCTGTTCCTGTTGCGTCTGTCTGTCTGTCTGACGCAGCCGAGGGCGGAGATTAAGGCACGCTGACAGGCACGTGGGAACAGGCACGTAGGACTATCCTTAAAGGCCCAGTACCAAAAACAGCAAAAAGCTGTTTAGAGCTATAATACAAAGACTTTAGGCAGCTATAATTAATAATCTGATGGGTGTTTTAAGCTAAAACTTTACAGACAAACTCTGCTGACACAAAAGATTTATATTAAATATAAAAAAGGGGTCAAATATGTGCCCTTTAAAGCTTGTCTCCCAAATAAACTAGATAAATACAGACAGGTGTGTTTGGTCAGGGTTGCAACTGAAATCTGCAGGAAGGAACAGGACCTCCAGGAACAGTGTTGGTGACCCCTGTAGTACAGCGTTGGATCCTCTTTACCCTCGGAGCTGCCTTTTTTCCACAATATTTTATGTTCAGTTTGTACTTCAGCATATCGTCTTGACCACATACACATGCCTAAATGCATTGAGCTGCATTGCCTCATAATCCAACAAAGAACACCAGTTTGGAGAATGATTGTATATCTGGTCATTCATTGCTGTACATTTCTTAGAACTTAGTGATCATATGTTTGACAGATATCTCTAAAGGCTTTAACAGAATTACATCTGACTTTAAAATTCTTAAAAGCACTTTTTTGGCCCGACCGAATGACCCAATGTCATTGCCTTGTCTTTTGGCATTAAGAGCAATATATTAATGAAAATAGTGTTCCTGAAGTGGACTTGAAAGTGTAATCTTGTAATCCTTGTTATATAAAAGCTCCACTGACAGAAACTTTAACAAGTAACTTGTGTCACATCAATTACCAATAAGACGTGCGCAGATCCCGACTGACAAATCCTGTCTAATGAGCTGGAATGCAGTGGTGCAGTTTGGTCATTTGAAACATTAAATCATGTTATTCGAGATTATTGATTTTTCTTTTAATTTTTATTAAAGTTTGATTATTAAATATTAAAGTTATTGTTTGTTTTATTATCAAAGTGTGGCACTCGCTTAAAGTCCAAGCTCTCAAGCCTCACACTCTAAAAAACACAGTGTTAAAAACTACCCAAATTGGGTTGTTTTTAACCTTATTTCTGGGTAAATATAGGACAGAACACATCAGGGGTTAAATTAACCCAAGTAGTTGGGTTATTATTTTTACCCCAAAAAATTGATTTTTTTTTTCTACCTAATTATTGGTTATTTTTACTTAAATAATAGGTTAATTTGACTTAATTAATAGGTTATATTTTCAAATGTAATTTATTCAGATTTCTTTTAAAATCATTAACCACATAAAATACAAACAGGTCAATATTGTATTAGCTTTATTTATTTTTTGTTCCATTAAATTTTTTCAGCACATTACACTTTGTAAACACACCTCAAAGATCATACAAAACTAAGTACAAATTATGAACTGCATTCAAAATAATTTGTTTCATATTTATGGGTTGCTCGTAAACATTTATTACAATAATAATAACAATATATAAATATAACATATATATATATATATATATATATATATATATATATATATATATATATAACAC
>CAIGQQ010037750.1:2181329-2203799 GCA_903798035.1 Danio albolineatus | reverse complement strand
ATATATATATATATATATATATATATGCGCATCGCAGTCAGCCCCAACTGGGAGTTGATTTGACCCAAGGAGCTGGGTTGATGTATCTGTGTGGTGCTAGGGTTGCATTGATTCAAGTCTTAGCAATTATTACCCAGAAAATAACCCAAGTTTGGGTTACATAGCACTACCCAAAAACTACCCAAGACTCTGAAAATAACCCCTAAACATTACCTAAATGCCTCAACCCAACATTTGGGTTGAAAAAATAACCCCGGATTTTTTAGAGTGCAGAAATTAGATAATCCGACTACACCACCTTGATGGGGGACCAGGGATGTACTCCCAGTTAGGACTCACAAGTAAGTTTTACCACTTTGAAGGCAAGGAAGGAGGTTTTTTAATTCTTCACTTTCGACAATTGGTGAAGTTTTTTCCTTGCCGCTGTCGCCACTGGCTTGCATGGTTTCGGGACTTGTAGAGCTGCGCATCGATGGATTACTCTTCAGTGTTTGGACTCTCAGTAGTGAATATTAAACCACACTGAACTGAACTGAACTTCAACACTAAAAACTGGACTGACACTGTTTCAATTTACTATAACCTTCTATGTGAAGCTGCTTTGGCACAATCTACATTGTAAAAGCGCTATACAAATAAAGGTGAATTGAATTGAATTGAATAAGATGGAGCGGGACAGGTGGAACAATACAAAAATATTCTTTATTTTAAGAGCACAGATAAAAAGATCTCAATCAATAAAAACCTGTTTAATTTCCCTGCCAGGCGTAGCGGGAGCAGGGTAGTCCAGTTGCAACTCAGAATGGTCAGCTAATCCACCTAAATTTCACCCCACATCAACCACTGCACACACATCATAATGGAAATCGAATCACTTCACACAGCCCCCTATCCAGGCCTTAATGACTCATGTCAGGTCGACTGAAGCCTATACAGTGCTATATGGTTACTCCCACAAGTATCACTGTTTAAATGTGGCAGTTATCACTCACGCACCCACTTGTCTCTATTACTGTAAGCAAACTCTGCCACAAACTTGGCAAACAGAATACCACAGCAAAGTAGGATTTATTTATAAACTAATTTCGAGAGGATCACGTGCTTATGAGTGAACACAGCGGGTACCACATCAGCTCTGTGTACAGCACCAATCAGTGTTACAATCCTGATTCTCTTGACTCATCTGTTTCTCTGCTTTGCCACTTCAACCTGATTGCTAGTTCCTGATTGGCCAACAGTGTTTTAAAAGCCATGACACAACTTCCTTGGCGGCCATCTTGTTTTGGGTCACTTGCTTTGTGTTTGTTGAAATGGTTGTATGTTGTTTGGTGCAGTGATTTTGAATGTTAAGTTGTGACTACAGATTTGTGAGTCCTGTTTGTTTTGGTGTGATTAGAGATTTGTCCTGAAACACTATAAATTACCAAAGATTTCTACTCCAGTCATCTTCTTCTTGAAGAATCCCCCCTTCCACCCCTACTCCTCCCCTTCTCTGATAGGGTGGCACGACGGCCCAGTGGTTAGCACCAGGACAGGAGCTCCCTGGGGAGCTAAGCCGTCAGGGCTTTGTAGGTAGTAATACATTTTTTAAATGTATACGATATTTAATAGGGAGCCAACGCAATAATGACAGAACTGGAGTAACATGATCATTTCTTTTAATAAGATAAAATGTCCGTAGTGTGTGTGTGAATGAGAGTGCATGGATGTTTCCCAGTGATAAGTTGCAGCTGAAAGGGCATCAGCTGCGTAAAACATATGCTGGATAAGTTGGCAGTTCATTCCGCTGTGACGACCTCAGATTAATAAAGGCACTAAGCCAAAAAGAAAACGAATAAACATTACTCTGCTCTTCTGAATCAATTTATACCATAAGTAAATTCAACACAAGTAAAATGACCAAAACATGAAAAGTAACCCCTTACTGTATTTTTTTCAGATGAAAATTACAGTAACTAGTTACTTTGTGACTAATTACACCAAACAATGAAATAATCATATCACATTTTACAAAAAAAAGTGTCTTTATTTACCAAAATAAGAAGAACTGAAGAAAATAAATGACAATACAGACCACTGATAATACGGTTAAGCGAATCACATTGCATAATTTGAAGCCGACTTACCACAGACATCAGTGCTATTTCACAGAGACAAATATTATTAATATTGTGTCATAAACACGGATGGTGTGTAATCCCAGTCGTGGCAGGATAAACAACATAAATGAAGAGAAAACCAATGGCTCCATTGCACAGAAAACAAAAGAAAGAGGAAACAGATTAAACATTATTCACCAAAACAGCAAAATGTGATATGACAAGATCACAAAGTAAGCTGACACTTGGCGACTCTGGACTGTATATAGTGCTTGAATGGGTTTTCTGCTTTAGCACTATGAGTAACATTGACCAATCTGTGCAGTACCAGTCATGTGATGCTCTTTTTGAGCAGCTTAAACGTCTTATACTTTCACGGTTGTATGTTTAACACAGCAAACAGTGAATACTGAAATGATTCAGCCATAGAAAAAGTCAACATATAGTACAGCTGGTCTGATTGTTATTGTAACGTATGAATTCACAATGATAAAACATGAGCAGAATCTGCACTTCAGGTGCTCTGAATCAAAGCATTGTTAAACAGGTTAGTTTCTTGACAGAACACCAAGCGGGATTACCAAGAACAAGTTCTTTAATGACACAAACGTTCGCCTTTATCATGAAAATCTCATGATTGGAAGTTAGCAGAATTATCAAGTCTAAAAAGAACTCAAACTAACAGCATTACAGATCCAGATGAACAGGAACTGACATTTGCGTGTGAAAAAGGAATATTCTGATAAATCCGTAGTCTTGGTCCGACGAACAAAACACGTTTGCAGCTCAGAAGATCCGTTTGTGGATGTTTTAAAAACTCATTAGGACTCGAAGCAGGATTTCATGATGGCGTCTTTGTCGAATTTGAAGCTGAGAAAAGACCGTGAAGAGAGGATGCACTCGTTTTCTCCATAACAGTCTGCCTGTCCGTCATAGAGGTAAACATCACCAGCTGCATCTGAAAAACAACAGTGGACAATGTGAGGTGAATGCAGTTTAATATCTGAATATTGAGTAGGGGGCGGGGCTTTCTTTTTCATTCCCTCATAGCAAACTAACGGTAAGAGGGATGTGGTTAAGAATATTAGCTGTGTCTCATTTCAGAGGCTGCATCCTCCGAAGAGGAACATTAGACAGGCAAGTTAACGTTTAATGTTTTTTTATTATTTTTTTCAAGATTTATTTATTGGATTTTTATGACCGCAAACAAAAGAGAAAATAACAGTACAAATAGAAAAAGTATAAAACAGTACAAAATTAATTAAAAGAATAAAAATAAACCACACGATAACCCTCATATTGTGCAACATGCAGTATATGATATGCATAAACAATATATGATGTGCATTATTTTTTCAAATTAAGCATATAGACAAGTCAGTACCGAAAGTTGAGGTTGACAGCATGGTGTATTGAGTAAAATCAACAATGATTCATTCATTCATTTTCTTTTCAGCTTAGTCCCTTTATTAATCTGGGGTAGCCACAGTGGAATGAACCGCCAACTTATCCAGCATTTGTTTCACGCAGCGGATGCCCTTGCAGCTGCAACCCATCTCTGGGAAACATCGATACACACTCATTCACACTCATACACTACGGACAATTTAGCCTACCTAATTCACATACCACATGTCTTTGGACTTGTGGAGGAAACCGGAGCACCCAGAGGAAACCCACGTAACCACGGGGAGAACATGCAAACTCCACACAGAAATGCCAACTGACCCAGCCGAGGCTCAAACCAGCGTCGAACGTGCTACTCACTACGCCACCATGGTACCCATAAACAATGATAATAAAAGAAATAAAATAAAATAAAATAATATATATTAAATACATTAAATAAATATATTAAACTAAATAGGCTGGGGGGTGCACGTTCTTCAAACTTGTGTTTTTTTTGTCAAGAAGAGTTGTATGCTAGTGCTATATCAGCACTAATATTCTTGCGGAAGGTACAGACCAAAAAAAAAAGTGCAAGATGGGCAACCATTCACTCCACAGTAACTGCCTCAAGTCTCAGACATTTGACATGCTTCAGGAATGGCAACCAAAAGTTAGAAAATTTGATCACTGAACCTCGAAGACTATATTAATTTTTTCTAATTTAACAAAAAAAATAAGGCATCTTTAATCCACTGAGTATGGGATGGGGGTTGAGTTCATTTCATTTTATTTTATTTAATGCCATGTCAGCAACCAAGGCTATTTTCATGGCATAAACGTTTCAATAATAGATATACAATTAAAAATCAACAACCAAATGAATACATAAATTAAATAAGATTTTTTGTGTTAATACATGATAAAAATTCTAAAATCTTTTCTGGTGTCACTTTGTTAAAAATGTCCTTAAGAGAGTTCATTTCATAAAAAAGTCTTCTGGAGTCATTAAAAAGCAGGACAGTCCAGTAAAATGTGTTTTATAGATAGAGGAATTTTGCAGTACAAACACTGCGTAGGGTTTTCACCTTGGAGCAAAAAACCATGTGTTAATCTAGTATGTCCAATACGACATCTAGTAAAAACCACTTGATCAAATCTAGTCTTAAAATGTCTTAAAATTCTTTATGAGAGGGATGGGGGGTTGAGGAGACTTTCAACAAAATACACAGAAAAATAAAATGGTAGCTAACAGTCAGGGGGTAGAACTCCAAACAGGCCAATTAATTGTTTTAATGTTTTAAAACTGTTTTAGTCACGCAAAATTTTGTTTTTACGGATGGGTTATATGCACAGAAGTGTTGTTCAGCCACTGCAATCTTCCGGTGAAAGATTGATGTGACTATTTTCAGTTTCATAAGTGACCTTTTACAGTATCAATTACATAGATTTTTATTTAGTTGAACAATAAGTGAATAGCACAAGCAGGCGATAAATAGCTTTTCTACAAATCATATGTTTATAACCATAAAAAGACAGCAACAACAATAAATAATATACTGTAGGAAATATAATTTTTTTTATAAACTTTTATATACTTTTGATAAAAATTCCAGCATTTTTGAAGGATTCACATTTAAAAATAACTCCTTCAAAGTCTCTCCATGTAGAAACGGTAACATTAAAAACAGGACTGCAAAAGTATGGGTTTTACATTTAGGGTGTTACTGCATATGTTACTGACATTTTGGAGCAACTTCTCCTTTAAGTACATGTCCATGTCTAAGTCTAGAACATCTAATAGGTTGTTTTCACTCATGTGGTTCTGGTGACGCGTGAAATTCAGATGGAGGGCAGGAAGTAAAAAAACTGAATGGGAGATATTGTGGAAAGTCAGTATTTTTGTCATTTATACCATATTTCAAAGGAGATATAATTAGAAAAGAACCACGTTAGGCATGATCGTTACATGATGAAGAGGGCTGAGTTTTCTACTGAACTAAAATATATTTGCCTGTAATCGAGGCTGTAGACACTGTATAAGCTATTACGTTACATGAAAAAATAAATACTAAGCATATACTATAGATCAGGGGTCACCAACCTTTTTGAAACAGAGTTACTTCTTGGGTACCGATTAATGTGAAGGGCTACCAGTTTGATACACACTTCTCAAATAACAAATTTGCTCAATTTACTTTGATTATATGTTATTATTAATAATTACTGATATTCATCTTTGTGAAGACACTGATCATGTTAATGATTTCTCAAAATAGTTGTCAACAATGATTTAAGGTAGGATAAATATCAATAAGCAACACTTTATTTGTATAAATCTCTGCAAGTATATACATTTTCAAATGATCTCTTCTACAATATTTTCATTAGCCACTAACAATTATTAACAAATCATGCACTACGTTTTACCAAGTTTGTACATATTATCAATTGTGTAAAATAAATCAACTTTCAGATTTTACTGAAATGATCACCAAATCTACAGCATTTTAACTTAGCCGACATTCTTCTAACCACTGTAACATAGCTGCCCTGAGTTGGACATTGGAGAAAGTGGAGAATACATCCTTTTTTTTCTTTAATCTAGTGAGGGGATGTTCGAATCATTTTACTGACTCGGACCTTTGAGTCTCGTTCAGAGTCTCAAATCTTTTGGAGTAATTTCGTTCAATTTGCCAAAATAACATTAAAATGTTTCAAGATGCTTCCAAACACGTCTACAACTAGCCCAAACCTTGATCACAAGTCATAAAACGCTACTATACCAAGAAAGAGAAAATAATCCTTCATTGTTTACCTGCTGTTTTGTTTATGATTCACTCTGCTCACCTCATCTCTGGCATTTCAAATTTGTTTTGAAAAGTTTTCAAATTTGAGTCGTTCGTTCACCTGACACTGACAGTTCCATATAAGCTTAACCAGTGCATACAGTCTGAGCCGGAAACACCCATGATTAGTTCACCTTTTGAGTCTTTGGGTTTTGGAGTCTTTCGTTCATCATGTGACAGCATGTAAAGAGATGGCTTGAAACCGAGAACTCGAGAGATGAACGAATCAAATCTTTTTCCGTCTCTAAATGCATATTGTTCAAAAGATTGTTTAATTATTCTGTTTCTAACTGTATATTCATTCTTTACCTGTTACTTTATTATGTGGCCGTGGTTAAGAGGTCCGCTCGCGAGTTCAATGAATAACATGAGATTATTAGACACGAAGATGAAAGAGGCAGAGGAAAAGGCAGGTGCGCATGGTGATGCTCAGTCGCCAATTTAGAGCATTATAGCCAACAAACTGTTAGGATCGCAACTACAGCATTCCCAGAGCAAGCAGTTTGACTGAATCTTATCAGATGAGATGTAGAGTGATTCGCTTCGGAGTTTGATAGAACTTTATGGTGTGCGTCATTGCAGAACGTGAGTGTTCATAGTTCATTATTTACTTTAATTATCCTTTAATGTGTATTTACATGCAGCGATACACATATATACTTTTTTTCTTTATTATAGAATCGCACATACCTACACAATCACCCGCAACTACCTATGCAAATACAGAAACATTTAACTTTATCTGATCACTTGCTTTAACACAAACACACTCCCCATCATACAATATATACATTCATGGCATATGAAGATGGCAAATGTGCATACTGGCTTATGACATCACTTCTAAGGATCGACTACTGAAGTGATCACTGCACCTCCAGTTTATAAGGTGGACTTATTCTCTGAAACTATTGGGACTTATTTCACCACTATATTGGCACCTTTCAGTACTGTAATTGTCATTCTTACATGATTATTGTTTGTTATTCACGTGGGCCTACGCTATTTTATTTATTTTATTTGATTTTATTGTGATGATGTATGCTTACACATTAATCATAAAGAACTTAATGCCTTGTTGAACATAATAATTTGTGTCTGACTCCTTTACTCTTCTCCTATTATTTGGCCATCAATTGGATAATCTGTCCTTTAAGGTGGTATAGAACCGTACAGTAATCAGTGCATTCATACAGGCTTCAATACACATATGGTTGGCTTCTGTCTTTCACGTGATGAAAGAACGACTCAGAGCCGATAGAGGACTCAAAATATAATAAACGATTCAAAATAAACTAATGGTAAATGGTTCTATGGTGAGCTATTTTTAGAACAGGCCTGCGAGCCCCTGCTATAGATACTTACCTGACTTAAACTAAATAGCGCTACTCTGCCTAGCCTGCTTTGCTGAGGTGAAGTTGGTTTTATACTCACATTGGTTGATTTTTGAACTGGTGACAACCTGTGACGCGCTCCATATATTGTTTACAATGCTACATTGAATATATATAGCCATACTATATAGCATGTAAGTATGTCTTAGTAATAAGTGTAATTCCTGCATGTTGCCGGCCAAGCACTAAGCAGAGTCACTTTAAGACTGCACGTGAGACTGGGTTGTCTGCTGTTATCTTTAAGGTGTTTCAGGAGGTGTGGCTTTGGACGGCAGGGGAGGGACAGTGTTTCAAAGATAGTATGTTAACCGGTTAGCATTGTGGCAGATCACCTATTGGCACTCCTTTGTTTTGTTCATAAGTGTACATTCACCCACATAACAAACAAACCTTCAAACATCCATAAGTTCAAATTGCATAATAAATATATACATGAATATTTCTTGTTATACAATATAAAGAATGATTCAGAAACTCCAGATTGAAATGTACCTGCATCAAAGTTATCCTGCAGTCTTCTGGGTTGAAGCCTCTTGTCATCTTTCTACAAGACATTATAGTGTTACACAACGGTTACTGTACAGTAAATAATGTGTGTAGCAACATAAAGGATTTTACCTGCTGCTGACTGAAACCATTAACTCTTTTCTTCAGGTTTGGTGACTCTTGGTATTTCTTCCCATTGCCTTTAACATGATTCTGCAATGAAACCCCAGAGCTAAATCAACAAATCAGGATTAAACCACTACAAAGATGTTATCAGGTCACCCATCTATGAAGTTTACTTCATCTGTACAAAAGCAGACCAGCTGAACAAATAATTGGTAACACTTTAGTTTAGGTCGCAATTCAATTCTGTCTTATTACCTGCTTATTATTAAAACACTAACTGTTCATTAGTAGTTATAAATTACAATCTTATTTTGCACCCTAATCCTACTCAAAACCTAATCCCGACTTCTACCTTACCAGGATTCATACACATTTTTACTACTCAAATTCCATGACTTTTCCAGAACATTCCAGAACATGTTCATGACGTAATGTTTCATGTAATGTCTATATGTACATGGTAAATAATAAGAAAAACAATGACATTCAAATTTATTACATCATATCATAGAACACGCAACAATTTATTCTGTTTAAATGAATCGTTATATCTATGTAAAATTGATTTTGATCATGCTTACACAGCACTAACAATGTTGGCCAAGGACAAAAAAGTAGTAAAGACAACTAATCTATATTCAAGTTAGAACTGCACAATATATCGATATCGCAATGTGTGCATCCACAATAGTCACATCGCAGGATATGCAATGCTGGGATTAAAGTTTGATATAGTGTTTAACCATAATGGAGTAAAAGTTTATCATATGTATGCATTTTTAAACACCCTTCACTTGTTTCAAACATTTGAGTTTTTTTTTTTTTTTTTTTAAATGAACACAAATAGAATATAATTGAATAACTCCTACAGTAATGAAACAAGTAAAGTTGTGAGTAAATAGTGAGTACATTTTAATCTTTGACTAAACTGTCCCTTTAAGGCCTGTGACTGTGTGAACACTTCAATATTTTAAATTTTAAAATATCTGGCCACAAGAATTTTTTTGTAACTTTAATAACGATATACAATGAAGACTATGCAGTGTTGATTATTCAATATCTGTACCTGAATAGTGAATACCTGAAAACTATAATACACTTTTATCTTTGCTATATTTTGCTTATCTATGCTTTTAATTTATTTGTTATATATTTTAATATAAGTAACTATTAATAAGCCACACGCCTCTTTTTGAGTGATGGTCTCGGCCGTTAGACAGCCCTGGTCAAAAAGTCATAAAGCCCGCCTCCCCTATGTTAACCAATGAGACTTGAGCTCATATAAAAAAATTAATTACACTTGCATTAAAATGTCCTGAAAGATGGTTTTGGTCAGTTGAGGCACCAGTTACCAAGCTGATATAGGTTCAGATCTTCATTTTGTAAACAGTATGTTTTTGGCCAGTAATTTAAATGCTATAAAAAGGGGGCGTGTCATCATGATTGACAGTTGTGATTGACAGCTTCTCTAAGCAGCCAGTCGGAGCTTCAGGAGGAAATTGAAGTACCAATGTTAGATTTCTGTGTTATTTTGCCAAGATGAAATGAGCTGTTCAGCAGTAAACTATACTTTGACTTACAGGATCTCATGGATCACTGTTTATCCGGTTAAATGTGGGCTTTGGTCGCCGGCAGCTAGCTCTCTGCAATTCTCACATGGTTGCCCACTGAAGCTAAGCAGGGCTGCGCCCGGTCAGTACCTGGATGGGAGATCACATGGGAAAGCTAGGTTGCTGCCGGAAGTGGTGTTAGAGAGGCCAACAGAGGGCGCTCAACCTGCTGTCTGTGTGGGTCCTAACGCCCCAGTATAGTGAAGGGGACTCTATACTGCTCAGTGAGCGCCACTTTTCGGATGAGACGTTAAAGCGAGGTCTTGACTCTCTGTGGTCGATAAAAATCCCAGGGTGTTCTTCGAAAAAGAGTAGGGGTTTAACCACGGCATCCAGGCCAGATCTGCCCATTGGCCTCTGTCCATCGTGGCCTCCTAACAATCCCCATATCATAATTGGCTTAATCATTCTGTCTCCTCTCCACCAATCAGCTGGTGTGTGGTGTGCGGTCTGGCGCACTGGTGGTGGATGATCCACATAACCTTCTGCACATGCCTCAGCAGTTTTTTTTGACAGTTTGTGCCCGTCATCAGTAGTTTTGCCATCAAAGCGTTCAATGGGAAAAGGTGCTGTCGTGTCATCCATATTTTTTTTTCAGACGTTGTTAATAAACCGCCAATTAGTAGTTTAATACGCTAATAGTGTTAGTTAAGAGTTTAATACAGTGTATTGTGACCCAAACGAAAGTGTTACCAAATAAATCATGTATGAACTGCAAACGCACAATAAGTACAATACATACTACCATACCAATATCAAGTGTAAATCAGTACAGATTTCACAATATTGTTTACATAACTACAAAGGCCAGTTAGTGTTTTAATCAAATTTTAGCTTCTTTTGGCTATTTTCATAGCAATTACCATTTAACGAACAAGCTATTTTAAAATGCATTATACTTACATTATATGTCATGCTCTCTGTATGAAAAAGCTATTAAAAACACAAACAAACTAAGTAAATATATATTTAACTGCTGCATAATGGCACAAATACCATCTTTTTTCTATATCATATCAGATTTTGGTCACAGTGCAGACACCCATATATTGAGAGATTGTCATTTTAGCATCAATAGCTATTCCATGGCGAAAACAGATTACATTTTACAAGCAGGCTATAAATATCTTTTCTACAAATCATAGGTTTATAACCATAAAAAGACAACAACAACAATAAATAATATATGAAATAGAAATCTAAACAAGTTTTTTTATAAACTTTTATATGCTTTTGATAAATTCTAACATTTTTAAAAGATTCACATTTAAAAATAACTTATTCAAAGTCTCTATGTAAAAACTGTCTCATAACATTAAAAAAAGGAGGATTGCAAAAGTATGGGTTTTACATTTAGGGTGTTACTGCAAATGTTACTGACATTTTGAAACAACTTCTCCTTTAAGTAAATGTCCACATGTAAGTCTAGAACGTCCAGTACAGCATCTAGTATAAATAACCTCATGTCGAATAAAAATAATTAGTTTTTAGATTTTCTTCCTACTGAGGGCTGGATTTCAAAAAGTTTGACTTAAAAGTTTATCTGGTTTCAAGTATGAAGGTGTGATTTTGCAATGTTAAATTTTTCCTAATTAAAATAATTATGGATTAATGCATATCCAAGCAGTACTTGATGTGAACGTACCTTGGGTTTAAGCACATCTGCTAACTCACTCTGGGAGGCTTGTCCAAATGTTTTCTGTTTCTGCTTTGACCAGCTGTCAGCAGACACTGGAGATGCTTCCACCAATATCTGAGATCTCCTGGGCTTAGAGCTGAGCAGAGGGAAAGAAAAGAAAAATAAATGTCATTATCTCAACGATCATCTGAATGCAGAAATGACAGAGCCAAACGCAGAAGGTCCAGCAAACACAATGCACTTTTCCAATAAACACCATTCAGAGGTTCAGAGGAAGTAAGAATGAAGAGAAAAAAAACTAAAATTGTATCGTTTACTTCCAAAAAGACATTTAAAGCTGCAGTGTGTAGGGTAGAAATAGGTATTGCAGTCCAAATTCAAAATATTGCATAGGTTTTTTTTCCTGAAAACAAGATGCTTATGTAGGTTGCCTGAATTACGACACCAACAGATTGCGAGTGTGCCTAGACACCGAGTCTTACAATGTAAGCTACTAGTGTTTACTTTGTAATACTTTAATCTGTGTCTCACTTTGACACTGCTGCTGTGACATTCTACGCTGTCGAGAATGTCACAGCAGCAGTGTCAAAGTGAGACACAGATTAAAGTATTACAAAGTAAACACTAGTAGCTTACATTGTGAGAATATAGTGAAGAAGCCTTCATGAGTGAAATGAATTAGGCTGTTTTTCACCAAGGCAACCCTGGGTGCCAAAATATAATTGGCTAAAGTGGCAGTGGGCAGGTTATAGAGACCAAAAGAAAGACAGACATTCTGACAGGGAGCACACTATTTCAAAGGAGAATAACTGACTTCAGCATTGTTTTTCAGGTAAACTAGTGTGTTCAATTAGCATGTTTCTTAAATATCTGCACATATATTATAATGTTTTTATGCTTAAGAAGTTCTACTTTATTATGCAGCACCTTTAAATTATTGCTAAAGCCCGCACTTTTCTAGTTGCCACACTCGCAGGATGCATTCACGGAGGCTGAAACGATCTATTGAGGAAGAATTAGCTAAAGTTCTAAAAATGAAGATGAAACATTTGTATACTTTTGAGCTTATGAAGTAAAATGCAGTATAATGGATGAATGCATGCACAATTAACACAATGTGCCATGTTAAAGACACACATTTGCTGAAGGAGGAACACACACACACACACACACACAAGGCTTATTAAGCATGTCAACTTCAAGTTTGTTTACCCTTACAGAGCAGTTTAAAATACCTTTCAACTAACAAGCTGATTAGCATCTTAAGTCAACATTGATCCATCAACCCTGCTGTTCATGCGTCCAAATTCGCAAACAGTATGTGAGCTAAATATTATGTCTGAATTCATAGTAACCGAAAAGGTATCCAGATGACCTACTACTTCCTGAGATTTGTTTAAGTTGCACATCCAATGGATACTTTAACATACCATGAGGCAACAGGAGGGAATTTATGAACGGGAGTGAATAGGGTAGGTCATGTGATAATGACAACAATACAGATGTAGTACATCCAAATCTCATACTTCTTACATTCACACTACACGCACAACATGCTTTTCTAATGGTTATGAAGTAAATTCAAGTACCTACACAAGCAGTATGCAATTTTGAACGCGGCAATAATTTTCACTTGATTTCATACCCTTATAGAAATGGCCACCTGCAGGGCAAAACTACATTTTTCTCTACTGACCAGGTTTGTACTAACATATCAAAACAATAATAATAAGAGCAGATTCAATATACATATTGCTCTTCAAAAATGTTTGAAAAGCATTGTAGATTAATTTGCTTGTCTGCATATACTGTGCATCATCAATAAGATGTAAACTGTGTATGTTCTGTTAATATCTAATGCCACTAATGTCTTTGTCTGCTAGTGTTTCAGAATTTTTACAGTTTTAAAAATGTACTGCAAGTGCCTTATATCAAAAGTACCATTTTTAATTTTATCGAGAAGTGACAAAAACATTTGTGATTTTAAAGGTGCCACAGAATGAAAATCTGGATATACCCAACCTTAGCTGAATAATAAGAGTTCAGTACACGGAAATGGCATACCATAAAACACAAGAACAATGTTTTCCTTATTTTCATGCAAGTCCTGGTGAAAAACAGCTCAATAGGAACAAGACAGACTATTATGTTGCACATGGAATCATTAATATGCACACAGACACATGGAATCACTAATATGTGCACAGGCAGTGCACATTATAGAACATATTTTCATTGTATTATACTGTATAAACAGTGCATCCCACAGACAAAGGAAAATAGGGAAATCTGTAATTATAAGATACAATCCCACTCCTGAATGACATCATGAATGAAGCAGTAATAGCGCTCATTCTCAAGCAAGGTGAATACTGATGATGATGATAATCCACAATGAAGAAATTATGCTTGTGCTTTACTTTAAATATGAAACATAAGGAAATAATTCCTCATAAAAACTAATGCCATGATCATATGTATTCAAGACTTGCTATGAATTAAGGCTTTTTAAGCCATTTAAGACTTTTTTAGGACCCAAGGAAGTCCCACATACATAGTATGTTTAATACAAGCTTACATAAACTAAGGGCAAAAATGATCATTGTTGTAATCTTACTAGGAAACTTTGTAGCCGATCAAACAGCCTGGCATGTGCATATTAATGATTTCATGTGGATCTTCAGATTCTGTTTATTGTTTCAACTGGCCTGTTTTTACAGTCACGTGACTTACATATGAATAAGGAAACAACGGTGTTTGTGTATAGTCACAGTATATAATTTCCAAATTCTGAACACTTATTTAGATAAGCCAAGACTTTCATTCTATAGTACCTTTAAACAAATCAGACAGGTCTGTACTTCAGTTCTGTGTTTTGCCCTCCAGGTCATCTCACTAGTCATCTTACAGAAAGTGTTATTATAGTGTGAACACACTATTTAAATGCACTAGTAGCTTTTTATGCAAATATAATACCCTGTGGGAGGAGAAAAAAAAGGAAGTAAAATATGATGGTTAAAGGTCTCTATAGGAACAATCACCGCACCGGAATGGTTTGCATGGTGTGCTGCCATTGGACGCAAAATCCTCATCGCTGCTTGTTGACTCTCCTTTGTGTTTGGCAATCCACTCTTTGAGCTGCCTGCAGACGGGCATATTACAGCTCAGTTACACTTCATTCAAACAAAAACACAAGGTGCTCATTAATGAGGCAAAAAAGATGATTTACCTCATGAATGGAATAGCCATGAAAAATTTGTTAGGAGCCAATCCAAGCTTGGATCTAGGAGTCGTATCGTTCCTGTGGCAAGGCAGTTTATCCACTGGGAACCATTCAATGTTCTGTCAGGAATCAAATGGCAGAGAAATTTGAGTTTTGAGAAGCGTAGCGAAAATTTCTCACCATTTACACTCAAGCGCCTTTAAACTATACAGGAACCCCAATTTCAATTATACCCCTTAGCACTTTCAACTTAAGGGCATCCCAATTCTCTTTAGCTTGAAGGCATAGGGCAAAGGGGAAAACGATTTTCCAGAAACCAAGGGGTATAAAAACTTCTCAAAATACACCATCTACAATGGCAAAATGGCTGCACATGAGTCAGGAGATGCACAAATTATAATTTTTTGGCATTATTTTTTTGGCAGAGCTCTCAACGACATACACTGCATCCGGAAAGTATTCATAGTGCTTCTCTTTTTCCACATTTTTTTGTTACAGCCTTATTCCAAAATGGCTAAAATTCATTTATCGGGGGACAAGGGCCTTAGTCAGGGAGGTGATCAATAACCCGATGGTCACTCTGTCTGAGCTGCAGCGTTCTTCTGTGGAGAGAGGAGAACCTTACAGAAGGACAACAATCTGTGCAGCAATCTACCAATCAGGCCTGTATGGTAGCGTGGCCAGACGGAAGTCACTTTATAGCCTGGAATTTGCCAAAAGGCGTCTGAAGGACTCTCAGACCATAAGAAACAAAATTTTCTGGTCTGATGAGACTAAAATTGAACTCTTTGGAGTGAACGCCAGGCCTTACGTTTGGAGAAAAACAGGCACCGCTTATCACCAGGCTAATACCATCCCTACAGTGAAGCATGGTGGTGGCAGCATCATGCTGTGGGGATGTTTTTTAGCAGCAAGAACTGGAAGACTAGTCAGAACAGAGGGAAAGATGAATGCAGCAATGTACAGAGACATCCTGAATGAAAACCTGCTTCAGAGGGGTCTTGACCTCAGACAGGGGTGACGGTTCACCTTCCAGCAGGACAATGACAAAAAGCACACCACCAAAATATCAATGGAGTGGCTTCACAACAATACTTTGAATGTCCTTGAGTCGCCCAGCCCAAGCCCAGACCTAAATCCTATTGATCAGCTCTAGAGAGATCTGAAAATGGCTGTACACCGTCACTTCCCATCCAACCTGATATAGCTTGAGAGGTACTGCAAGGAGGAATGGGCAAAAATTCCCAAAGGCAGGTGTGCCAAGCTTGTGGCATCATATTCAAAAAGACCCTAAGGCGTATTCCTGCCAAAGGTGCATCAACAATGTATTGAGCAAAGGCTGTGAACACTTATGTACATGTGATTTTTTAGGTTTTTTATTTTTTATTTATAAATTTGCAACAATTTCAAAAAAATTTTTTTCACATTGTCATTATGGAGTATTGTGTGTACAATTTTAAGGAAATAAATGAATTTAATCCAATCTGGAATAAGGCTGTAACATAAATATAATATGAATGTGGAAAAAGTGAAGCGCTATGAATACTTTCCGGATGCACTGTATGATGTGTGCCGGTGCTGTAGTGGTGTCCCATTTCTTAGGGGTAAATTTTGAAGCCCTTCCCCTTCACGGGCCAAGGAGAAGGATTAGGAGTATTTAAAAAAATTGAATTGGGATTGGGCCCAAGTTTCTTTCTTCTGTTCAGCACAAAACAAGATATTCTGAAGAATGTTGGGAAAAGCACCCATTGAAGAAACAAACAAAAAAAAAAATACTACAGAAGTCAACTGTCGTTTTTTCCAACATTCTTCAGCTTATCTTACTTTGCGTTCATCTGAAAAAAACTCAAACAGGTTTGGAGCATGTTGAGGGTAAGTAAACAATGGCAAAGTTTTATTTTTGGGTGAACTGTCCCTTTAAAATGACCAATAAATATACATCTATAAAAGCAAAAGAGCATTACACATTTGTACTCAAGTGGGCCAGACATAACTAACATTACTAATGCAGAAGTATGTTGTTCCGATTCTTAAATTCCAAAAGACTCGTTTATTACTTACAGTAACTACTTACAAATAGTACAATAGAAAGCTGTGAAAAACTAGATTTTAAGCATGTTATGCTTCAGTTTGTTTATTTATTTATTTATTGCCACATTAGCAACTCATGGCTATTTCATGGCAAATTTAAGATCTCATGTTCGTTTATCTGCATATGTCTAAATAATCATATTTATACTGCCCTCGATTCTCTTTCATTTGTTTCTGAAGTTGTAACAAACTAGCAATACATGTATTGTGACCAAAAAAAAACATATACACACCCTAATTTCTTTTCTGGTCTTTGGGTTGAACTTGGTGTCTTTAGGAACTCCTGGTATAATGTACAATCGAGCCAGCTGATCTGAAATCCTCTGCTCTATATACGTCTTCTTGCAGATACGATCTCTGATATCAAATCCTGTCTCTTCTAAAACCTGCAGAAAGCAAAACAACATGGACATGGTTTCCATTAGACTGACCTCTAAATACAGAAGATCAGTGTTTACTTTTCTGAAGTCAAAAAAAGTACATACTTCTCTCACAGCGCAGTCGTGGAAAGCCTCATCTTCATTGACTTTTCCTTTAGGAAAACCCCAGCCAGACTTGGCCAGATAACCCTGGACCATCAACACCTTCAGGCAGAAAATAAAACTTCAATAAGGACATCAGGATCTGTCAAAGTCATGCAACAGATTATGAGTCATCCAGAAGATGTGTACTTGCATTGTCAAGCGTTTCATCCAGAATAATGGCACCAAACGTAGGCACACCCATCTTATATTCTTTCCACTGCTCTAAAACCTTCTGAACATCCTCTCCTTGGGGCAGCAGGAATGGACAGTGATTAAAAAGTGATTCCAATGTTAAGGAAAGATGCAGAAAAAGAAAGTCCATTCAACGCCATCCTTAACTACACTGACATTGATTACAATCTAATAATGTATACTTACTTTTATAATAAATGTTTTTTTTAAGTCAAAGTCTTGTAATAACCCACAGTAACACTCTTTTTCCAATTAGTATTTCAATGAATGACCTTTAAATGGTTAAAATGGAAGATAAAACGTTCTGCAGGCCATCCAAAAAAGTCAATTTAGGTATTATTTCTTATTTATCGTTATTTTCACCAGGATAGTTCCACTGAGATACAAGACATCTTCCAGGGAGTCCTGGTCAAAATAGCAGCACGAAAAAAAATAAAGTTTCACATGAAACCAGATACAAACATAAAGTAAACTAAATTTAGCTCTGTTCTCATTCAGCAAATATATAAATTGTTTTGCTGATGTCAAAACTGGCATTATGTGCTGTGATTGTTGATTTTCTAAATAGATTCTTTGCAATTTAGACTTCATGTTCATTCATATTTTTTCCCCTCACAGTTCTTTTCATAACATTCATTATCTTTTCGGCTTAGTTCCTTTATTAATCTTGGGTCGCCACAGTGGAATGAACTGCCAACTTATCCAGCATATGTTTTAAAGCAGCGGATGCCCTTCCAGCTGCAACCCATCACTGGGAAATGCTCATTTTGGACAATTTAGCTTACCAAATTCACCTATACCACAAGTTTTTGGAGAGTGGGAGAAGCCGGAGCACCCGAAGGAAAACCACACGAACACGGAGAGAACATGCAAACTGACCCAGCTGAGGCTCAAACCAGCGACCTCCTTGCTGTGAGGCAAAAGTGCTACCCACTGTGCCACCATGACATGTTCTTTTCATAACTAACTAAATAAATGTTTTAGCTATTACCCCAAAATCATGTGGATACCAGTATTTAGAAATTTTACTTAGGAATTCAGACTTCAAAGCAGACCTATTATGCCCCTTTTTACAAGATGTAAAATAAGTCTCTGATGTCCCTGATGTGACTAGAGTGTGTGTGAGAAGTATCTGCTTAAAACAGCCCACAAATAATTGTTTATAACTCTTTGCTCCTTTTCACAATAACAAAATTGAATTTAAAGAAATTTCATGCATTATATATTTATTTTTTGTGTTTGCAGTTTATTTTTAATGCTTTGTGCTCATCATATGATGATTTTAAGCGGTTCAATTAAGTTAGTATTGAAGCTCAGCTCAACTTTGGTGTCAGCAATTGCCCTTGTCTCTTGAATGGGAGTACGCATGGTCCATAGTTTACTTACAGTTGCACATATTCTCTTGCCAAATTTTTCCTTTTTTAATATATTGCAACCTTTGTGTGGGAAGTGTTACATGCACATTTCCACCCACATTTTTGTGAGTATGCCACGTTTAGAAATGAGATCCCCAAGCACTGAATAACACTCAGTCTCTTGTATGTTTTGTGTGCTCGAGTGTGAGAATTATCAAATGTTACTATAGATATAAAAATAAATACTATGGGAATGGATGGGTGGCGAGATCTGTTTTGTTACTGACATTTTTCCAAAATACTTTCCTTTGTCTTTAACAGAACAAAGAAATGTATACAGGACTAGGCATGGAACGATAACCGTTTTCAAGGTATACCGGTGTATGGAAATTTTCTGTTATACCGTTTCTAAGGTATGTGTAAGATTTTTTTTATTTACAATTTTTTTTGTTTTTTTTAGGACAACAGTATCTCCGCAGATAATATATGCAATGATGCCCTTGTAAATTGTAAAGACATCTACGTTATTAAAAACTAATGAAGACAGCAGGAGTCAATGATTCACTTGAATTATTTAGCCTGGCATGTTTACCGTCCCAAAACATTCTAAATGTTTCTCAAAACAAAATATATTGTGTTCAAAGGGGGAAAAGTTTTTGTTTTTTACCCAGACATTTAAAAAGAATATATTTTAGAGCAGTAACCACAATACCGTCAAACCGTGATATTTTTATCCAAGGTTATCATACCGTCAGAATCTTATAAAACCCATGCCTATACAGGACTGGAACAACCTGAGGGTAAGTAAATGATGGTGAACGGTTCTTTTAAGCCTTTCAAAAATTGATTAATTCTTAAGGATATCAGCCTTGGCAAAATCTCTTATCCCACACTGAGGTAGTCCTGGTGAATTCTGCATGGAGAAGTCCAGGTAAAACCAATGGGCGAGCTCAATCTGGAAGCAAACTCTGATGGCATTGTCCCTCTCCTCGCTGGGGATGTGAAGAATGAAGCGACTAAAGGATAAAAACCACACACATAAACATTAAACACTTTAAATATGTAAACATACATAGGCAGAAGCTCATTTAAGCATTTGATCATAATGACTGGTTGTAACAAGTTCTGTGATATTTTATTTTAATTATCGCAGCCTGCTAGTTTTATGAAAAACTCATTTTATATATTTAGGCATTAGACAATCATAAATAGAAATGAAATGTCTGCAACCTCAATGATCTACATTTCACTCACACATCATGAGCCGAAGACAGATCATTCAATGAAAATACACAATAAGTTTCAGTTGTTTCCTTTACTGAATAAGTGATAAGCATCATAATATTTTGGCTTTTATTACTGTAAATAAGCCAAGGCGTCTTCAATATTTTAGATGGTGCAAAACCCCAATATGATCAAACTCGTGTGAGGGACCCCATCGAAAAATGCAAAAGAATTCCATAAAGTTTCTTGTATAAAGACCCAGTTTATAGTGATAAATTATACAGTATTATTACTATTGTATTATTAAATCTCTTGCCCCGGGTTGAACACTTGAACCACATGTTGAAAAAAACAAACAAACAAACAAACAAACAAACAAACAAACAGGTAACACGTCAGTTTAAGTACCAGTTCTCAGTAATAACAAGTAATTACATGCCTATTATTGAGCCACTGGGCGTTTATTTGTACATTCATTAATTCATTTATTTATTTTCTTGTCGGCTTAGTCCCTTTATTAATCCAGGGTCGCCACAGCAGAATCACCCGCCAACTCATCCAGAATGTGTTTTATGCAGCGGATGCCCTTCCGGCTGCAGCCCATCACTGGGAAACATCCATAAACACTCATTCACACATATACACTACGGACAATTTAGTTCACCCAATTCACCTATACCATACGTCTATGGACTTGTAGGGGAGTTTATTTGCACATAAAACATATATTACATTCTACTTTAAAGAGACAGTTCACAAAAAAAAAAAAACCACCTAATTTACTCACCTTTTACTTGATCGAGTTTCTTTTCTTTTTTTGGTTCAGCACTAAAGAAGATATTTTGAAAAATGATGGAAACCATTGACTTTGATAGTATTTGTTTATCCTACTATGGAAGTCAATGGTTATACGTTTCATCAGCATTCATCAGTATATCTTATTTTGTGCTCAACAACAACAAATCAAAATGAAATTAAAAGTAAAGGGTGAGAAAACGATGGCAATTTTCATTTTAGGGTGAACTATCACTTTAACACCTATTAATAAGCAGCTAGTTGGGAGTTGATTGAGCTAAAAGTAACAATTAAATGTACGAAAACTGTACCTGAAAACATTATTTTAATGGAGGGAAAATATATCTCAGAGCAATGTTTAGGGAGTGAAATGTTATTACCGGAAATGCAGGAGTTATTGCATGTACGGAAGTAGCTCTACAAGTAGTCAGTAAATTGACCATTTAGGTCAAAATGAGAAAATAATCAAGAACAGCTATTACTATATACTTCTTTAGACGGCAGAACTGCGCAGTGTTTACAAACATGTACAGTCAACATACAGCAGTACTGGCACGTGTCCAAAACTGCAGCTGATTTAAAACGCGCATGTGATGCACAACACAAACATCCTGCAGGCTCAAAACGCACCAATGACAAACAAAAGCTCAGAGCTCACTGCGAAGATATCTTCATCGATCTCTTAAAGTCTGCCTAAGTTAGTGGCTTCATTTGTATTGCAACACAGCCTTGTTGTACTGAGTACAACAAAGACAGTTACGCAGCACTCGACTCAAACTAATATTAAGGGCTATTAAACCTACAGTACGGGTAACGTTACGTCTAAACATGCAGTCAGATGTGAATGTATTCTGTCGGTTTACCTGCAAAGGTCATCCAGTAAACCTCTTGGAATCTCCCCTCTTTTTGTCTCCATGTTAAGGGTAAAAACATCCCGAACAAGCAAGACTAGTGCATTAAAAACAGCGCAAAGCTACTACACTTGCGTGCTTCGCATTTATAATAAGTGACTCAAGTCCATATTTCTGGCTAGTCAAACACTTGACGTTAAAAGAGCAGGCAGCGCTGCGGAATTTATAACTACGACGCCGATGCTAACTGGCTAAAAATATAGCAACGCGAATTCGTGAACACTCTTGAGATTAGGCGGGACCAATGATAGCGCGCAAACTCTGGTTCACCAATCACAGTCACGCTCTGTTTAACGAACATCGCCAATAACCAATCATAGTGGACTTCGGTGATTAACACGTTTGGGTGATTGGTGTTTTTGTTTTAGGAATGTTAAATTATAAGTCAAATTTGTTTTAAAATAACCTTAATTTCTTTAAAAAAAGTATTTAACGTTGCAAACAAAGTAAATGAGATATATTTAACGCGGATCCAAAGCGCTTATACCTTATTGTACAAACTACAACAATTTCCAGCTGACTTGTTCTCGACTGTAACATTTTACCAGGCTTTTTAATGTGTCTAC
>CAIGQQ010037750.1:2147648-2180929 GCA_903798035.1 Danio albolineatus | reverse complement strand
ATATATATATTTTAAAAGCACCTAAATTGTTTCTCATGAAGCGAATTTTGTGTCTTGTTTCATGGAGCAAACGTCTTACATGCGACTTAAAAGATGAAACACGATGAATGTGTGGCATCTTTTGGAGCTGTGAGACACACTTTGGGTGCACAGATGCTCAAGACAGTTCTGGAGGTAATAATACTGAACCACTTTATTGAGAGACTTTGGCTGAGGGATTTTAGAATGATCAAAACAACATTTCAGATGTTTTAAAATAGGGTGGGGATGCTGGTTTGTCGATTAGTGATGTATTATCATGCCCATTTTATATCACATGATGTTTTAAAACAAAATCACATGACTTTTTTTGATGCTAGAGTTTATTTGGTAAACCTATTTCCATTGTAGCATGCACATCTTTTCTTATCGGATAAAAAGTTTATCCTATTTAATTGTGCGCATGTTTTTTTTTAATGCACATTTTCAAACTTTATACAGATCTTGGCATTTTTATTAAGCAGCTTTTAATTCAATATTTCAAAATGTGCATAAAAGTATGTTATTCATAGCGTGGGCAAAGCATACACTCTCCTAAGCATGTACAATGTAAAATCAATGAACTACAAGCGTCTCATCGCATAATGATGTATTTCCTGTCATGTCCTCCCTCTCTGTGGTCAACAAACCCAAGTGTGTCAGCTTTCATGTGATTTCATGTAATATGTTATCACGCAACGTGCTACATGAAGGTGTAATTGACTTTTTTTTTTTTAGACCTTACGGAAAGTTGACTCTTGGATAAAGCAAGCTCGATATCTCGAATCCCATCATTTACATCAGCATTACGCATTGTCACATTTTTATATTGCGATTACTCAATATTACAATGTATTGTCACACCCATTTAAATGTGTTCTGAGGATGAACGAAGGTCTCAGATGTTTGGAATGACAAGGGTGAGAAATTCTATATTTTTGGGTGAACTAACACTTTGTCATGTTTAATCATTAAAGCCAGTTTATACTTCTGCATCAATGGTCTGGCGCAGCTTCATACTGAACAATGCTGGGTTCCACATAATCGATTTGTGTTGGGACAACTTGAAGGAATTAAGTTAACTCATTAAGTTTTACACATTTAAGTGAATTAAACATAAAACAATTAAGTGTTAATTTATTAATTAATTTGTGTTGTTTCAGCTCATTTAAATGAGTAGCTTGAACAAACAGCAAATGTCTTTTTTTTTTAGTGTAGTGCAGTCGCATACGATTCTTCATGGCTGATGCCAACTCTGACATGCTTCTCTTAAAAAATATTAACTACACTTTGCAACGACGCATAGCGCAAAAGTATGGAGTATGGAGTGAGCACGATAGCATGAGTGTTTAACAATTGTCCAGTCCCATAGAGGAGCTCCTAATGGATGCATTTTGTGTTTACTTTAAGTAAAGTTGTTGCACATCTGCCAGTTCCAGCCTCTGAATGAGTGAGTTTGAGCTACTTTTACTGTAATGGCCCATTTCCAGAGTGGTACAGTACGGTACGGGTTGACATGGGTCCCCTTTATCAGGCTTGCGTTTCCACTGCCAAAAGGGTACGAATGGTACGACAGAAAGGTTCAGACGACGATGAAATAAATAAAGGCAACATGTATGAACACATACAGACCCAGTCTACGATGTTACCAATTGCAAAAAAACTACACACTGCATAAATTTAGGCTTTATTTGGGTGCAAAAACAACACAAAATATTGCCCAGTCAGTGCAAACCTCTCGTCTGTAATTATCTTTAATCTTCACCAGCACATGTAACCTCTGTCAGAGAGTAATTCTGTCATTCCGAGTTCATAATGGTGCAAAAGTGATGATAATAGTTAAACATAGAAGTTTGTTCATTGTTTAGGTTGCTGAAAGAATCATTTGCTCCTTTGTTTTTCCGGTTTCTCCATTGTTTTTTCGCACTTCACCCTCACGTTGTCCATTTCTGAAAGGATTGGATGTCAGAAGCACTTTAATATTCAAACGCATGTTATTATCATCAGCTCAAGAAGTTTGCTATTTTAAATATAGATGCACTATATTTATAACCGCTCGCACTTTTAGACGGGCTTGTAAAAAAAACAGCAGGACAATGCAAATTTAGTTCTTCTTGGCTTTGTTGCTGTTTATCAAGGCGACAACAAGGTTTTTTGAGCTCGGGTCGACCATGGCTTGTTATTATATGTATATATTATAATGATGTAATGTCTCGGCTGCGTTTTTAAAAATGGCGTTTCCTTTGTTTTAATTTTTCAGCTTATATGCGCTTATGACGTATTTCTGTAAACCAATATTGTTCAGCTTCGTGTCTAGCTCCGCCTTTTGGTACCCTTTTGTCCTGCTAGGTACCCTTTCAAAAAGATACCCAAAAAGTGGTATGGTTCGCTTTTTGGTACCCTTTGACAGTGGAAACGGCCATAAAAGCATACTGAACTGTACCGTACCACTCATAAGTTAGCATTGCAGGTATTTCCGGCGTAAACAAAATACCCATGAAGAAACTCCACACAGAGAAACATAGAAACCCCACTGCCAGCTAGCGTTTCCGAAGTGTTATTGTAACACAAACAGAATGCAGAAGTATAGATGCACGGCTGTGTTACGCTTATCACTCAACGCAGTACATTTCAGCCGTTATCACACAGACTTTTGTTCTCGTTATTAGCATGTGATTGTCCATCCACACATATACAGTCAAAGAAAGCTGAAATGCAGTTTGTTTACAGCCAGGAACTAATGTGGTTTGTTGGTGCCTGCCAAACACATACCATTTCACTGGTTACCACACTAGTCACGAAACAGACATTTCAGAGGACTCTTAAAGCACAGTGGAATTAAATGACCAATAAAAATTAAAAATTTAAAAACATTGAACTTTGACACAATTACACACTGTTATTAATGCCTTTATGAATGTAGAATCTTCTTGAAGTAATGACAATCAAGCTTTTTAAAAATGCAGATAGGCAGATCAGTGTTCAGCATGCCAAACCACAGAAGCCCTTGTGACTCATGTGTGTCAGTTAACTTGACTCTAACATGCAACAGTAATCGCCACTAATTTAACCCTGTAAATCCCACTGTGTTCCGTTTCATACACATTTCTAACGCTCTTAATGATCTGCATGATCCAGCCTTTCCTGAAAAACCTGTTGTACATGATTTGCTAAACGCATTAGGTTACTTGATTAATAGTTTACACATTTTTCTTTAGCAAGTAGGCAAAGATTTTGTATCAAATTGTGTATTTTGTAAGTGGTAAATGTGCTTCTGAGTAAACATAAGGACATAACTTATTTTATTATTATTATTGTTTCAAGATAAACATTTACTTTATTGAAGCAACTTACTTGTCTGTGTATTTACCTTTACACTATAGCCTACATAGCCGTGATCTTGAAACTAAACATTAAGCATCATTTTACTAACATCTCTTGGGAAATAATGTGACCGCTCATTTTCATATGCATTTCATAATCTTCTCATTTTTGTCTGTTTTACTTCTCCATTACTGAAATGTCTTATTGTTTTACACGATATCAGAGTTTCATGTTAATTTGCATTAGCACCAAAGTTAACATTTTTGCTCACTTTGGTTCTTTGAATAGAGTTGAGGCATTTCTATTGTCATCATGAGCTCCACATGTTCATTATTTCAGTCTCTATAAGCCAAATACAAGATGTATCAACATGGTGGAAATATTTTGAAGAATGGTAGAAATTATTTAACAAATTAATAACCAATAATAATTTCTTTATTTTTTGGGCTTTAGTTCCAATAAACTGTTTCATTCAAAATATATCATTTCTTACTTTTAAAGAGCCTTTTAAACACTTTTAGTGGCATTTTTAAGCATTCAAATGAGTAAACAAATGAATTAATATTCTGTTAATCAATGTATCAGGGTTTCTGTGAAGTCTAAAATTTAAAAATAGAAATTTTAGGCCTTAATAAGTGTTAAATTTGCTGTTCTAGGTCTTAAATATTTTTGCACAGGTCTTATTTTTCCGATGTCCATGTAACGCTACATCTAATGCTCATTTAAATTCTTTTTTGTTGTTGTTGCTGTTGTTGTTTTTTCGTGTTGCTGTAGTTCTTCATTTCACTAGTGCAAAAGTAATTTGCGATAATATAGCTACAAATGAGACCAGCATACTATAGCCAATCAGCTTTCTGTTATCGAACTCTGTGCGCAGGGCGAATGTGATGTCATCAGTGTTTGCGGAGGTTTACTTTGGGTGCGCGCTACATGATTTCAGTTGGCAGAGCGCACAATATTTTTTGAGACTCGAGTGAACAGTTCGCGCAGCACCGCATTTGATTTAAGTTGAATATGAAACACTTTGAAGAGATTTTGTCTGAAACAGGCATGACTGCACATACATCTTTATGATACGTCCATGCGTGTTCATAGAGATAACCAGATGACCAATCATTCTTGGCTAGAAATTGCAACAGCCGTGGGAAAGGAGTAAGGTTTTTGTAAAAGGTTGGAAAAACCTGAATTGTTAAAACTAAAAAAGAAGCCATGCAAAAGTGGAGACCCAGATGGTTTTAATATTACAGAATATGTTTTTCCACCATTCATAGGTTTTAAACTGATGTAGATATTACAATTTTGAATTTAAAACAATTGAATAGTTACAAACTAAAACAATTATTTCTTTTATAACAGGAAAGGAATATTTGAACCTATCGGTGAACAATATACGGATGCCCAATTTTCTAGGCTTTATTAGTGATAATGTTCAGGAATGTTGGACCATTATTGCCTTTTTAGGACATTATTGCCTTTGAGGACAGAAACCCAGACAGGAATGTGTGATTTGTGGAGTGGGCTAAATAAAAAAAAAAAATGTCAGTAATTTTAGTAAGTGTACTTTTTTTTTTTTTTTTGCTTTTATTCTTGCCAAAATGAAAATATAATTGTTCATAATATGAACAAAAGCAAGTGATGCATCAAAGTTTGATTTAAAAAAGATATTTAATGGTTATACAAATCTTTATAATCATTATAAAAATAATAAAAAAAGAATTAGTTTGAAAATCTTGAATGATATTTTCTCTTTATGTGAATGCGTTTAAAATTCTGATGGTATGATAACCTTGAATAAAAATATTACGGTTTCACGGTATGACAGTATTGTTATTTCTGCTCTAAAATATATTCGTTTTAAATGTCTGGGTAAAAAAAGAAAACCTTTTTCCCCTTTGAACACAATATATTTTATGTTGAGAAACATTTAAAATATTTTGTGGCAGTAAACATGTCATGCTAAATAATTCAAGTCAATCATTGACTTCTGCTGTCTTCATTTGTTTCAAAAACACACGTCTTTACAATTTACACCAAAAAAAAAAAAAAAAAAAAAATTCTTACTCATACTGTAGGAACGATATAGCAGAAAATTTTGGCGGTATGAAAACCTTGACTTTTTGATGTCATATTTTTGATATTGTGATATAGGTCTTAAATTTAATACCAAATGGTCTTAAAGTATTAAATTTGACATTATGATATCTGTAGAAACCCTGATGTATAACATATATTAAAACAATGTATATACAATATATTTTTATAATGTGATTAAGTTTATTAACATCTTTCTCTTAACCTCTGCTAGCATGTCTCATTTGAATATATATTGACTATTGGTCTGATGCATTATATAATGATGTATCAAATGCAAATTATTAAGTGCTCTTAAGTTAATCTGTAGATTTTCTGAATATTTGTTCAAGTTTCAAAGTGTTTACTAATGGTTTGTTTGCAACCAGTTTGATTCTTTAGGATACATCCATTGAAATGCTTGATGTTTTCAACGAGGTCCCTACATGCAAAATCAAGCAAATATAGCACCTACTGTATACAAAAAAAAAAAAAACAGTTACAACTGTATGCAACAGTATGCAACTGAAAACAAGACACACCCACCACAATATTGACACAAGGTTAACATTTATTTTATAAATTTTATAATTTATAGTGTTTATAAATATAGATATACCATCTAAAACCATGATTCTCAACCATGTTCCCTAATGACCACCAACACTGCATGTTTTGGTTGTGTCCTTACCAATTACAGGTCTTTCAGTCTCTGCTAATGAGTAGATGATCTGAATCAGGTGTGTTTGGTTGAGGAGACATAGAAATTATGTGCAGAGCTGGCTCCAGGAACGTGGTTGAGAAACACTGATGTAAAGCAATTACAAGAAGTTGCAAAAAAAAAAAAAAAAAAAAAAGAGTGAACTAACCATTTTTAAACGTATAGAACGAGGTTAAAGCTTGTACGTTTGCAGGTAGGTTATTGCAATCTGCAAGAGCCTTGTACCTGAATGCTTTTTTCCCAAACTCTTTTTCAAAAAACAAACAGGAAGTCTTAATTGAAATGCGGCTGAATATTAGGGATGCAACGGTTCTCTGTAAATAAATCGTATTGTCCTGTTGCCCTCCCATGATTCTTAGCACACTGCAATCGGCGGTTTAGAGTATGCATTATTAATTTTGGTTTGGTGATTAAAAACAACTGCAACAAAGCAAAAAAGTTCCGCCTTTGTGCTTCTGATTATCTTTCACTCTCATTGCACGTGCAGTCATTCCCGCTATTTATTCATGCTGTTTGCCCGCTGTCTGCTAAGAACAGTTTTCTTCTTGACTGAGTGTTCGCGCTGAATAAAGAGAGAAGGGCCGACTGCTCTCTCTTTGCTGAAGTTTCATTCTCTACGATGCTGCTGATAAGTGATATCGAAGCTCTCTGAAATGAATGTTAACAAAAATGCGTTGTTGCCTTGCTAATGTAAGTGTAATCCAAACAGAAGTAATCAATTCTCTAAAAGTACTCAGTTAATAAGATGTGTTGACAGTTATTATCTGCATAGTTGGTTGAGACTGTTGAGTCGAGATGTAAAACAGAAAAAGGGGAAGTTTAAGCTTTTTCTCTCGTTATTTTTCTTAAGCGTTTTTTTTTTTTGGAACATAAAATTTTCAAAAAGCCCTACTTTTTCTTAATTAATGAAAGAACATGCAAATCTACAGTCATATGTATAAAGCCTGGTGCATTGTCAGCTGTTTGTTACCTAATAAATATGTATATTGTTCTTTGAATGTTTCTGTAGTAATTGTTTTTCTAAACATAGCACATACTGTACCGTACCAAAACCGTGACCCTAAAACCGTGATACATACCGAACCATGAGTAGATTGAACCGTTGCACCCCTACTGAATATAATATCAGCTGTTGATGTAAATAAGTGGGATAGTTTAAAGTGTATACATTCATTCATTCATTTTCTTTTCGGCTTATTCCCTTTATTAATCTGGGGTCGCCACAGCGGAATGAACCGCCAACTTATCCAGCATTTGTTTTACGCAGCGAATGCCCTTCCAGCTGCAACCCATCTCTGGGAAACATCCACACACACACTCATTTACACACATACACTACAGCCTACCCAATTCACCTATACCACATGTCTTTGGACTTGTGGGGGAAACCGGAACACCCGGAGGAAACCCCACACAACCACGGGGAGAACATGCAAACTCCACACAGAAATGCCAAGTGACCCAGCCGAGGCTCGAACCAGCGACCTTCTTGCTGTGAGGCGAACGTGCTACTCACTACGCCACCATGGCGCCAAGTGTATACATTTTAAACATTAATTGTAGCCAGTAAATATGCCTTCTGATATTCAGCGGGAACCAATTAATTCACACATGGTGCAGCGATGTGTATCATAAGGACACCCAATAGCTAATATAGGCAAAATATTAGCTTTTGTTGTATTATGATAAACTGTATCTGTATAAACAATATTTACCATGCATTGTGCATTAGGGTTGGGTCGATAGATGATGTCGTCCATCACAGATGGCCGATAAACATTACAATGCTGAGCCGTCATCGCAATCTTTCGCCCCGCCCCATCGCAGAAGCAACCCGCTCGCGAAAAATACACACATATGCCCTGTTTACACTAATACGTCTTAGTTTTAAAATGTCATTTTAGAACGAAAGCGATCCACATCTACACTGGCGTTTCATCTAGCATTTCTAAACAGCCCTCCGTCCACACTATACCGCTGAAAACACACATCACATGACCACACACACTCTGTCTAGCATAAGCACATGTTAGCTCCAGGTAGTCAGTGGGTGCTTTGAGCACAAAACCCCAGAGAGAAGACCACGTCAGACACTTTATCAAGGATGTACTGCTGATCTCATCTCACTATAGTTGTTAAATGTGATATTTAATCAATCTTGTCGACTCTTTAACGACTAACGACTCTTTAACGTGTCAGAGTGTCAGTACACTGCTTTAATCTTTCACTCTCACGATTGTACTTTTGTAATTGTAATTTTAGCGAAAACCTCAGATACTGTTGGTTGGATGCTTTTGTTTGTGCACCTTTTTAACCAACCAAGTTTGTCGACGTCATTATAACGACACAGATCACTCTGCTTGTTCATGCCAGAGTCCCACGAAAGAAGTGATCAGCAGGTGGTAATTTGTGTGTACCTTATCTTTATTTATGACTTGGTTATGGGTAAAACAAAGACCATGTGGGTCAGGTAGTCGAAACGGTAGGCTACAAATAACTAATTCGTTATGAATTAATTAGAGTTGTCAAAATTAGCGCGTTAACGCACGCCGATTAATTTGAAATATTGAACGTGTTAAAAAAAATTAACGCATTTAACGAAGCGGCAGTTTTTGTCTTATTTCCTGTTGTGGCCGACGTGTGTTCAGGGCCCACAGAGGCGACCTAGGCGGCCAACAGAATAGTGAGCAACAACCCCCAACCAAGTATTCAATACTTTATTATTATTATTTTTATCCAATTTCCATATTTGCAATGCCTGTATTTTTTGTAGTTCACATAAAATCCAACATGGAAATAATTTTTGTTTGTTATTGGCATTGATTGTTTTAAAATTCAAATGGCACTTACTTACATGCCTGTGTTTTTATTTCTGTAACAAATACGGCTTTTCGTGATTAATCATGATTAATCGTGAACAAAAGTGTGATTAATTAGTTAATTTTTTTTATCAATTGACAGCCCTAGAATTAATCAATTAATTATAAATAACTAATTCACCACCGCCTATGACGACAATGCCATCGTCCATCACGATGTTTCACATTAGACATCGTACGATGCCAAATTGGTCGACATCACCCAACCCTACTGTGCATTATGCATTAGTGTTCAGTTATTTGAATTTGATTTAAACATATTTATATCAAACACCATAGTTTGAGATTTATCGTTGTTATGCAAAAAGTCTTGAAAAGCATTGCAATCTATTTGGAGCATATTTTGGATTTGAGGTAAATGAGGATTTGAAATATAAATAACGGAACAGACGAGTGTGAAAATACAAAGGGAAGATTGTTAATAAATATAGAAAATGGAAGAGGACACTGTATTAAGCCCTGTGGTGAGAATAGAAAGATCAGATTGTTTTCCTTGAATCAACACACATTGTTTTCTAATATGCAAAGAAGAAATAACCAACGGTATCATAATTCATAACTGTTTAATGCTCAGTAAGTTCATTTACAAGTACATTTTCCCACACTTGTAGTTATTTCAGTATAGATGAACCAAATGTTAAACATTAAGTGTTGTCACTGTTGATAATTATCAATAAAAATGGTTATAAAATGTTCACGTAGTGTTTTTGCTGTGTAATATTCACAGAAACTCATCTGCATTGTGATTTGATTCGATTTACAGCACTTCTTTCAATCTATTCATTAAACTAAGGTAAATTCAATCAGCATTATACATCTAATCTCATTTCTGTGATTTGATTTTGCGATTTTTCTCATATTGAAAATCAAAAGGCCCCAGTGTTGTGTCAATATGCTTTACTGGGTTAAACATCAAAGTTTCACTGCTCCTGTCAAAAAGCTAAGCAAGTATTTGCAGCTCTGAATTATCAATCACCCTCTTTATGTTCTGTCTGTGATCTTAAATTAGTAAATGTGAAATGGAAAACAGCCTTGTAGAGAGAATGCAGACTTGCAGCAGGTATATGAGATGTGTGTGGCTCTTCATTTATTCGCAGAATCAAAGCCATTGAGAGCCCAGCCAAAGATGACGACACAAAATGGCTGACCTACTGGGTGGTGTATGGAGTGTTCAGCGTGGTGGAGTTCTTCGCTGACATCTTCCTGTCCTGGTTCCCTTTCTACTTCTTGGCCAAGGTATTGTACAGCACATTATGTTTGCAACAGTCATACATTTTGTAACAAGAACATGTACCTGTCACATTAGAGACGTTTCCATTCAGCCTTGCTCATTTAACCTGTTCAATGCCACGCCTGTTTTTGAGTGTATGCCTGCAAAGGTAATGTCGAAATTCAAATGATTATAATTCTGGAACGCTTTTGAATATAATCCTAATTCTAAACTTGTTTAAAAGAAGACACTATAAAGAGCCTATGAAATAACAAAAAATACAGTAATAGAAGCACTCATAAAAATGTTCCTGTTAAGTTTTATATTGTTATTACGCCCCAAGTCTAGGGGAAAACAACATGGGCATAATAAACGGAAAAACAAATGTTGTGGGTGGTGGATTTCCCAAACAAAACAAAAACTTAATGCAAAAGATCCCCTTCAGTCGACAATCAAACTCAGACACTCAGTTGAGAGTAATTGAATAGACGTGTTATAGAAAACTAGTAGTTTAAAAGAGCATCTCTTCAGGGTGGCCACAGGCCAAAATAACAAAAGAATCTACAAAGTAAATGAAATAAATTACCTATGAATATTTAAAGAAAAATACTGGAAGCTTACCTTTCTCCCTAACATAAACAAAGTCAAAAGGAATCAAATAAATTGGCAGGCCACACCTACAAGCTCAAACTCTCAAATATTGAACGCATGAACAATGGCACAAGATTAAATGTTATGTTGGTCATCGGCTGAAAGGGTAGGGATATCCAGGAGCTCCACTCCCAGCAACCGTCACACCACAATTGAGCTCCCCGAACCCTGCCGGAAGTTTCTTTTTATAGGCCTCCGCGACCAGCAGCCAATCAGGACATGGATGCCGTTGGACTCTTTGTCCCGCCTTCAACACAAGAAGGCGGGACAAAGAAAAAGACAAGTGCAGTGCGCAATGAAATAAATAAATAAACTTTAATCGTAACAGTTGTTTTTGCAAATGCTAATATGAACTAAGTCTTGTCGCCTATCCCTAGTTTTAGGAACAACAAATAATAACTTGACTTCTAGTTGATCATTTGGTATCACAAGTGGTTCATATGATAGGCAAAGGCCTCTAGATTACGCTTATTTTACCAAAATAAAATATGATCATGCCTTGATTATTAATTAATTAATTAATCAAGACAGTAAGGTCTGACTTTAATTGGATTTCATGTCTTGTCACTTAACAGAAATAATGTACAATATAGAATATAAAGTCACGTTGCAGTGGAAAAACAATTAATACTTTGTATGACTCTCATGAGCTTGGAGGACTGCATCCATACATCTCTGCAATGACTCAAATAACTTATTAATAAAGTTATCTAGAACGCCAAAGAAAGAGTTTGTGCAGGACTCCCAGAGTTCATAAAGATTTTTTGGATTCATCTTCAATGACTTCTCCATCTTACCCCAGACATGCTCAATAATGTTCATGTCTGGTGACTGGGATGGCCAATCCTGGAGCACCTTAACCTTCTTTGCTTTCAGGAACTTTGATGTCTAGGCTGAAGTATGAGGAGCACTATCCTGCTGAAGAATTTGCCCTCTCCTGTGGTTTGTAATGTAATGGGCAGCACAAATGTCTTGATACCTCAGGCTGTTGATGTTGCCATCCACTCTGCAGATCTCCCTCACTTCCCCATACTGAATAAAACCCCAAACCCTGCAGTCTTCTGCCGTTTTAGTGATGATTGGGATGCAGTTCAACAGATGATTTGTTAGAAAAATCTACCTTCTGCTACTTTCCCAAAAGATCGACCAAAAGTCAAGTTATTATTTGTTGCTCTTACAACTGAGATCGACGACAAGACTTTTGTCAGGTAGTGTATGTGCACAATACTGGGTCTGACATGAAACTAGCTTATGAAATGACAAATAATGCAAGTAATAGAAGCATTCATAAAACTTCTCTGTTAAGTTTAATGTTGATTTAAGCAAATACTATTATTAAATACTATAAATTCATGTATTCACTCTACCTCAGCATAACAGTAGTTCTTAAAGTCTTTCAGATGAGACATTTAACCAAGGTCCTGACTCTCTGTCGTCGTTAAACATCTCAGGATGTCCTTCGAATATGAGTAGAGGTTTAACCCTGACATCCTGGCCAAATTAACCCACTGGCCTCTGTCCATCATGGCCTCCTAACCATGTTTATTTCTATAGTGCTTTTACAAGGTAGATTGTGTCAAAGCAGCTTAACAGAGAAGTTCTTGTAAACTGAAACCTTGTCAGTCCAGTTTTTACAGTTTAAGTTCAGTTTAGTGGGGTTTAAATTTCACTGCTGAAACCCTGAAGAGTATATTATACTGTTGAAAGACTGCTATTGCTATTAGAACTAAGGGATTACCATAAATAATTATTCACACAATTATACTTCACTCTATATAGAGATAGATAGATAGATAGATAGATAGATAGATAGATAGATGGATAGATGGATAGATAGATGGATAGATGGATAGATAGATGGATAGATAGATAGATAGATAGATAGATAGATGGATAGATAGATGGATAGATGGATAGATAGATAGATAGATAGATAGATAGATAGATAGATAGATAGATAGATAGATAGATATAATTATTTGCAACATTCAGTTCCTAAGAAACTAGCTCAAATGATCTATTAAAAGAAGTTTCTGCAACTGAGGAAACCACTGTAGCTATTTTATTCCTTTGCCTTAAATGATTCGCACCTCAGAGCATTCTTTGACACATGCAATAACTAACATTGCAGTCATGTTTCTTGAGATGCCTGACATGCTTAAATATGATCTTGTGAGACAGTCACAGAAAACCATTTAATGAAATCATTTTGATGACAGACTTTGGTTCAGGAATTTCAGAATTATACTTCAAATGATGAGTTTGGTCTGTTGTAGGCTCCAGTTATATGGTCATATGATATGTTCAGGCAAAATCACATGCGTTTTGTTGTTGTGTTTGCAGATCAAGACATTTATTCAATAAATGTGTCCACAAAGTAGATCATTTCCTTTAAAAAATAGTCTCAATTGAGCTTATTATATGCACTATATTTAAAAAAAAAAAAAAAAAAATTGGAAAAGTACTGATTTTTGATATTGTTTTTGAACCATAAAGCCAGCTATAATTTTGGGCGCAGTTTCCATGTGTTTTTCTACCAGCTTTACCACTATGTTTAAATTGATATCAACCTTAATTAATTGTTTGATAATAGTGAACTTACCTCAGACGTGTCTACAGGTTCTTTTATATTACTGTAAACTGATATATTCGTTCAACATTTCATTTCAACATTAAGTGACCAGAATGGGGCCAAATAGTAAACAGTCAGTCAGCTGAGAGCCAGTATGAAGAGAGCATTTGATTAAAGCTAAAAGACACTAAATAAGAGATTGTCTAAATATAAAGCATCACATCTTTTGCATCCCTTTTTTTTAATTATTATTGGTTAAAGTGCCGTTCACACAGGATATGTTTTTTTAATAATAATTTAATAACTTTTTAATTCTAATTCTTTGTTTTAAGCATGATGATAGGTCACCGTGGGCCGTTCGTTATTTACAGCAGATTCAGCTTTTACAGATACTGGAAAAAGATAACAAAAACGGTGCCACTTTAGCCTAAACGGCAGCTATGTTCTGTTTATTTGGCCTTTTTCTTCGCAGCGTGCAAGAACAGAATAGCATCTACTGTGCTTGGATTTGGGCGCCTCCAAAACACTGCCCGCTGCACTAAATAAGTGTTCACTCACACCGCTTGTTGCAGGAATGATTCTTCTTGCAAGGCGCTGCAGTCGTGTAAATAAGCGATCTTGTTTCTCCCAGAACCATAACAGATTTTCCTCTGAAAGTTTGAACAGTCCTCTTGCACTTCCTCCATTATTTTGGGTGTCTCATCTTCACATTGTGCGAAGTCCACTATCTGCTTTTTTGCTGGTCCACTGCTATGTCCTTCTACATCCACCTGTGACCCACCTGCTATTAATCATAATGTATTTTTTTGTTACCCGACTCGCCGCTGTTCGGTATGTTTTCGATACATGAAAAATAGCAATAAATATGCCAGAGAATTTCTTACTTTTTTTTTTTTTCACTTTTTTGTTCATTAAAACTAACATTAAAAAAAGTATGGCCTTGTTTTTTTTATTTTGTTTTTTTTACTTTGAACAATAATGGAGCTATACTTAACCCATCTTCTGGGGGTTCTGCTTAGCAGCAAATAACTTAAAAAAAACCTCTTATGACCAAAACCAAAAGCTCCTTATAAAAAAATTAATGTAATATTATAGTAGTTAAACTAATAGAAAGAAAAGAACACATTTGTTTTTATATGGAACTCAGTTTCAATCAATTTCAAGTTTTTTTTTTTTTCAGATAGATGAGTGTCCACATTTTCTTCAGACATGAAAAAATGGAGCGAGTTTAGTATCTAAAGTAATTCATGCAAAAGACACGATGTACACATGCGTACAAATTCATGTGCAGAATTTAATGTTATATAATAAATAAATAAATATATATATATATATATATATAACATCAAATTACATTTCATAATTCGCCTTTCATTCGTTATATCTTTCCAATGCAGTATTTTTCTGCTTTTCCATAATAAAACGTGTGTGTGTGTGTGGACCACCCTTCATTTGAGTGGGCGCTAATTTAATAGCCTCACTACTGATATATAGAGTTGAATGTAACGGCTTTGTTTGTGTTTCTGGTTTGTCAGTGTGCTTTCTTGGTTTGGTGCATGGCTCCGACTCCATCAAACGGCTCCATCATGCTCTACACCAGGATCATTCGCCCTTTCTTCCTGAAGAACGAAGCCAAGATCGACAACGTGGTGAAGGACCTGACAGATAAAGCATCAGAGGCTGGGGATAAGTTTAAAGAAGAAGGTAAATCCAGTTTTATCTGATGTGTTTACCACGTTTCTGATTTTAAAAAGCAGTTATGAGTCTTATATTTTATTGTTGTTTGTTTTTGTCTTTCAGTCAAGAAAGCCGGGGCCAACATTATGTTTGAGGAGAAAAAGCACTACTAAGAACCATTTCTGCTGCTTCCTATCCTGCGGACGACACTCGCCTGAATAAATGTTGCCTTTATATGCTCTTATATTTTATTTTTTTTTGAAGAAACTGGAAGTGGGCTGATTGTTGTTACTCCCTGCGCCTGTCTTTAAACGTGTGGCGGCCATATTAGATCCCATCAGAGCTCTAGATCTGACAATCCCAGGTTAAGATGGTTCTGATTGAACGAGTTAGGCGTAGATCTTATCCAGTAAAGCTTCTTCAGTCTCAGCAAACATCCTTTTCGTTTCCTCTAGACATGTCTTGAATCCATAGGTCATTCAATAGTTTACCTTGCATCCGACGCTCATTTAACTTTGAAATCTGAACTGTATTTATGTGCAAGAAGCAGATTGTTTGTAAGAAGTGATGATATCACTGGTACCATAAGGTCATGAATGATGCATCTGACATCAAATATTAAACAATGGATGAACTCCACTGACTGTGACGTGTGTTGTTTGTATTATTCATTCATTCATTTTCTTGTCGACTTAGTCCCTTTATTAATCCGGGGTCGCCACAGCATTTTCATTCACACACATACACTAAGGACAATTTTTAGCTTACCCAATTCACCTATACCGCATGTCTTTGGACTTGTGGGGGAAACCGGAGCACCCGGAGGAAACCCACGCAACCACGGGGAGAACATGCAAACTCCACACAGAAATGCCAACTGGCCCAGCAGAGGCTCGAACCAGCGAACTTCTTGCTGTGAGGCGAACGTGCTACTCACTGCGCCACCGTGACGCCCTATCTTTGTATTAAATGAAGAATAATATTAAAGGTGCTGTATGTACGTTTTTGACTCTTCTAAAGCATGAAAATACCGTAATATGTGTGCAGATATTTAAGAAACATCCCAAGTGAACATTCGTTTAACTGAAAAACAATGCTGAAGTCAGGTATTCTGCTTTGAAAATATTTTTTTCTGTGCCGGAATTGGTGTCTTTATGTTCTTTTAACCTGCCCAATGCCAGATTAGCCAATTATACTTCAGCACTCCGGGTTGCCTTGTTGAAAAACCACGTATTTCATTTATTCATTCAGAAAGGCTCTGAAAGCATGCGTTCGTTATCGAAATGCGACGCAGGACAGATTCAGTTCCACATAAGGTTACTAAATAGCAAATGATATAAATATTTCTAGCGTAAACATTGGGTGAGCAGGTAAAACTGTAACCGCAAGTCCTAACAACAGGCTTCATGAAGAGATATGCAGTCATGCGCAATTAGGCTGTTTGCACCAGACGAAACACCACAGAAATATAAATACAGCCATTCAGAAGCACAGAATATGCACTCACTGACGAAATGGTAAGTTATATAATCTATTTAATACCTATTAACCCTCTTTAACATTATCAAATGTACATGCTGAATCGTGTTTAGTTCTAACGTTCAATTTCAAGATCTGAGGTGAACTATCTGCTGCTGTTTTCAGTATATGGCACTAAATATCTTGTAAAATGGCATTCAAACTCGCATTGTCAGCATTTAGGACTGAATAAAGCACATGAAGTTTACCTGAGGTGATCATCGTCATAGTTTTCTGTTGTGCACCTTTGAGAAATAGAAGCCGTCTCTAATACATCAATTCGAGATGTTGGTTTGGACAACCTCCTTTCAATATGGAAAAAATTTTGTCTATCGGGTGCCTTTGCTTTTATTTAGAGCATGGTTTAAATTACTTGTATTCAATCTGGCAACTTACGCTTGTTTTGATCCAGGAGTGCAATACCTAGTTCAACCACTGGGTGTCAAACTTGCATTTCTGCACCTTTAAACTAATTTCGAGAGAGGAGCATGTGCTCATGATTGACCTAGCTGAGCTGACCCACATTAGCTAATCATGATCCTCCAATCAAAGGATCCCAGGTCACTATATATATCCTCATTTTCTTTCTACAACTATCTTCGTCTGGAAGAAACCCCCCTCCTCCACTTCTTCCACCTTTATCCAAAACGGGGGGCACGGTGGCCCAGTGACTGGCACTGTTGCCTCACAGCAAGAATACCAATGGTGTCAGGTCCTCGCTAGGCCATCTGGTATTTCTGTGCAGAGTTTGCATGTTCTACCCATGTCCGCATGGGTTTCCTCTCACCGTCCAAATATGCTCTATATTATAAATAAAATAAGCCTAAATCTTTTCTCTAATGTCTTACTCCCAGGAAATTTGAGATCGACCTGAGCTCAGTTTCCCCTCACCCTGCGAAAGGGGGGAGCCCTGGGCCCGAGGATCCCTTGAGCTCGGGGCTCTCTCCTGGGACAGCATGCTAAACAAGCTATGTATAATGATAAGCTAAGTGTGAATTCTTGAAAAAAGAGCAGTGTTACTCAGGTAAAACTCAAAGAGGATATATAAGTAAACACATTTTAAAGATGTTGGTTACCATAAATATTAGTGCTGTAACGGATCACAACTCATGGTTCGGAACACATGTGCCATTTTTTTCTTCACTTTACTCAATTTGTAGCGATCACAGAGAGATCGCCTCTCGCCTCATTCAAATCACATGTATGAAAGCATTTAGGCTTTCCTTTAAAATATGATGACGACGGAAGAAGCTGTGGTAGGTTATTCGGGATTTGGTGGGTTTCTTAGGTTATTAAAGGTGTTTTTGTCACTACTTGTTTAGCCTGCATTAATGCATTCAGTGTAAGCTGCACGATTAATAAATCAATTATCAGGATCTCAACAACCACACAACATAAATTATAAATGATGGTGATTTACATGTTTGTTAATGCTTCGAATCGCTGCATTCAAATCTGTGTCTGAAAAACACAAAAATCAAGAAAAGAGTCTTTAGTTTACAAACAGTCAAACAACACAAGTACTGGGATAACGCGTGGGTTTCCTCCGGGTGCTCCGGTTTCCCCCAGAAGTCCAAAGACGTGGTACAGGTGAATTGGGTAAGGCTAAACTGTCCATAGTGTATGAGTGTGAATGTGTGTGTCTGGATGTTTCCCAGAGATGGGTTGCAGTTGGAAGGGCCTCTGCTGCGTGAAACATATGCTGGATAAGTTGGCGGTTCATTCCGCTGTGGCGACCCCAGATTAATAAAGGGACTAAGCCAAAAAGAAATAGAATGAATGAATTTACTTGTTACATGTTTTTGGTCTGTGGGAGGAAACCAGAGAGCACGGGGAAAACCCATGCAAACTCCACACAGAAATGCCGACTTGGCCAGGTAGGATCTGAGCCTGTGATATTCTTGCTGTGAGGCAATGGTGCTAACCATTAGGCCTCCATGTTGCCCTGACAAGGAAAAGGGAGGAGGAAGGGCAGAAGGGGGGATTCTTCCAGACGATGATGGCTAAGGTTGGACACTCTGGTTATTTATAGTGATTTAGGAATCGTCTGATTGGTGAATCATGCGTTAGCTGATGAGAACCAGCTGCTGTCAATCATAAGTGCATGCTCCTCTCGAAATTAGTTTATAAATGAACTTCACTTAGAACGAGTGAAGGGTGAGTAAATGATGACACTATTCCTTTAATGTGAACTAGTGATTCAACAAAAGCCCACAATCATCGAAGAAGCGCTCGGCTCACATCAGGTCTGTCTTTAAAGGTTTATCGGGTATTGCTAAAAATCAATATCTCTATGGAGAAAATGAATAAAGCTTTTACCTGCAGGACCTGACGGTTGCACTCTATGATGCGATGCAAAACCGGCAAACCACATCAAATCTGATTAGCTGGCTTCTACTCAAATTCCTGGTAATGCAAATTCATTATTAATACTTCCAAGTGTGCTACACGCTAGTGAAAGGACTTGATATGAAGGAAACACTCTTTCCTCGCCATACGCACCAGACACTTTCTAATAAAGATGCTGAAACGCAACATTACAAAGATATTCACTCACCGGCCACTTTATTAGGTACACCTGTCCAACTGCTCTTTAATGCAAATTTGTAATCAGCCAATCACATGGCAGCAGCTCTATGCATTTAGGCATGGTCAAGACGATCTGCTCATGTCAAACCTTGTGGCAGATGGGCTACAGCAGCAGAAGACCACACCGAGTGCCACTCCTGTCTGCTAAGAAGCTTAGAGTCGCACCAAAACTGGACAATAGAAGACTAGAAAAACGTTGCCTGGTCTGATGAGTCTCGATTTATGGTGCAATATTCGGATGGTAGGGTCAGAATTTGGCGTCAACAACATGAATGCATGGATCCATCCTGCCTTGTATCAACAGTTCAGGCTGCTGCTGGTGGTGTAATGGTGTGAGGTATATTTTCTTGGCACACTTTGGGCCCATTAGTACCATTTGAGCATCGTGTCATTGCCACAGCCTACCTGAGTATTGTTGCTAATCATATCCATCCTTTGTGACCACAGTGTACCCATCTTCTGATGGCTACTTCCAGGATAATGTGCCATGTCTTAAAGCGTGAATCATCTCAGACTGGTTTCTTGAACATCACAATGAGTTCGACTCAAATGGCCTCCACAGTCACCAGGTCTCAATCCAGTAGAGCACATTTGGGATATGGTGGAACGGGAGATTCGCATCATGGTTGTGCAGCCGACAAATCTACAGCAATGGTGTGATGCTATCATGTCAATGTGCACCAAAACTTCTGAGGAATGTTTCCAGTACCTTGTTGAATCTATGCCATTAAGGATTAAGACAGTGCTGAAGGCAAAAGGGCGTCCAACACAGTACTAATAAGGTACCTAATAAAGTGGCCAGTGAGTGTAGAATAGATGCTGTGACAGCGGTACAGTCCACCCCACTCTCACCTTAATGTTGAATATATTTGTAATCAAGGCTGATTTGGAACAATAACGATCATGAAATATACGATCGAAATCAAGATGAATTATGATGAAATGTCAAGTTACACTTTCTGATATCCTTGTTCATATTTTACCCACATTCAAACCTGTTTTAAAACCGGGGCGTTCACCGAACAGGAACAAACCGCCCCAGGGTCAAACGCTTTTGCGGAAACATCATTCACCTTCACATGTTCAACGCAGAGCAGACTAAATTCCATTAAGCCAGATTACAGGTGAAAACAGTGATTTGAGTTTAATGACTTTATAAACAATTATATAAAACAATTACTTTAAAAATCCATGCATTTTCAGTGTAAATTTGGATTTGAAATATAGAAGGAGAACTATGTACATCAGTATGTCCTGTAACAGCATTCTGACTCGCTCGGGCCAGTCAAGCAGAAAAAACACTCGGGCTGCATAGAAAATAGTACATTATTGCCAACATTTATAGAAAACAAGAGGAAAGATTATCATGGAAATGTTCTAAGGAGAGCTCATAAGTGCCTCTAGCTATGATCGACCCTTTCATGTCCTTTTTTTTTTTAATTACACGTGTTGAATTTTTTCTGACATGACGGCGCTATAAAGTGAGGCCAAGTCACTTACAGATAGTGATCAAACAAAAGAGATCCAACCGACAGGACGATCCCTACAGAATGGAATATTCACCCAAGTTCCATTACATTATTCAAAACTACTGAGATTTAGTCCAAAAAATAAAGAAGAAAAACGAAGGAAGGAAGAGAGAAAGTAGCCTGAGTTGATGGGGAAATAGTTAAAAAAATACCAGCCTGAGAAAAGCCCATTTGATTTACTTTATACAATAATTTACAGTAGTACAATGTGAAAAAGTGACACTATCTGATGCGCACTAAAAATAGTCCAGATTACTTTACAGCCGAGACAGATTTAAATAATTCAAGCATGATGGAAAGAAAACAAACAAAAAAAAAAATTACAGATAAAAATTGGCAAAATGGTCACAAAACACTGTAAACGAGGTACTTTGGAAGGTGAACCCCAGTCCTTCAGCACAGAAACCCTTTACGTCCTCTAAAGACGGCACGCGTGTGTATGTGTGTGTAGCGTCCTTTCACTCAACACTTGTTAAATAAGCTGCGCCGCGTTTGTTTACGGGAGTATGTCGGGGTCCAGTGTCGCGCGCCAGAGCGAAACACGGACTCGTCTGTTTCAAAAGTAAAAAACCACAAACGAAAAGGAAAGTAGTCAATTTATAAAAATAATAATTAAAAAAAATTACTCTGCAGCACCTAGGAAAGAATGCCGCCGACTCTTAAATACAAAAATATGTGATCTGTGTTTTCCTCCCAGTGGTGCAGCGGCTGACAGTCCCCTAAGGCATTCCTGTGTGATGTGTGTCTATGGCTAATCGGAGGAGAAGCGTTATGTCTTGCGGCCGCTCCAGACCTGTTCCGGTGTGCTTTTGTGGTCGGACGAGTACTCGAAGGGCGAGCGGTGTCCGATCGGCGAGCGCTGGTCTCTGGGCGAGCGGTGCTCCATCTGCCAGTCTGAATGGTAGCGATAGTCCCGGGAGGATTTGTGGTGCGAGTAGTCGGAGCTGCCGGAGCGGTGCTCGGAGTGGAAGCGGTGCTCCGAGTGAGTCCTGTCCTTGGAGTTGCTTTCTGATCGGTGCTCCCTGTTGGAGCGGTGCTCATCCAGCTTCCTGTGTTTGCTCTCGCTGTAGTATCTGAAAAAAAACAAATCAGGGCGATTATGATGCATCCAAATGTAACCTGAAATTCGACAAACATTAGCAAGAGGTTGGAGTGTTCTCACGATACTGAATTTCAGTACCAATCAGTACTGGAAAATTCATTCATATCATGCTAACGGTGCATTCACACGAGGCTTCAGCGTCAACGCTTGACAGAAGGCGTGTCTGAAGTTGGGGCTGACGCGGCCGTCATAGCAGCATCAGCCAATGAAATTAGTCAACAATCGTCTACTGTCTGAGCTGGTGTATTTGCATACAGCGATCTGATTGGCCGACGCTTCCGTCGGCGCCTGAAAAGTTGAGAAAGTCCCAACTTCTGCAGCGAGCAATGCCACTGAATCGGCGCCAACGGATCCACAATGCAGTTTGGCAACGCCTGACGTCACCCATTCAAAGTGAATGGGAAGCGTTGACGCTGACACCCCGTGTAAATGGGGCGTAACATTTATAGTTGCAGTCAGAATTATTAGCCCCCCTAAATTATTAGCCCCCTGCTTATTATTTTCCCCAATTTCTGTTTAACGGAGAGATTTTTTTCAACACATTTCTAATTATAATAGTTTTATAGTTCTTTATAAATTAATAACTCAAAAACTAAAGAGATGCTTATTGATTTTCGCCGTAACTATTTCTAATGCTACAACTACTGTGAACGGTACTGTGGTTGAGACAGTGAGTGAGTATAAATACCTGGGCACCATTCTGGATGATAAACTGAACTTGGAGGCCAACACTCAATTTATCGGAAGTTGAAGGAATTTAATGTGGATAGGCCTCTTCTTTGAACATTTTATTCTTCTTTTAATGAGTCTCTTAACTGTTGCAGTAATATGCTGGTATGATAATTTGAGGGTGTCAAGTAAAAACAGACTTTCAAAGTGTTCATCAATCTCAAAAGATCTTGGGCATAAATCTTAACAGTATTGGACACATGTATGAGGTGAGAGTCATAAAGAAGGCTATGTCCAGTTTAGCAGATGAGAACCACCCACTGTATTTAAAGTTTTGCCTCCTGCCATCAGGCAGAAGGTATACTTATTCTAGACGGGCAAGGTCCAACAGATAATTGTATTCATTTGTTCCAACTGCAGTTGAGTTACTTAACAAGTTTTTTTCCCTCCATGATTCATTTTATTGTTTACTGTTATTGTTATGTTGTTGAGTGTGACTTGTTGCGGTCACCTGTCGGCTATTGCTGTAAACCAAATTGCCCTTCAGGGACAATAAAGACATTCTAATCTAATCTTAATAACTGATTTCTAATAACTGATTTATTTTATCTTTGCCTTGATGACAGTAAATAATATTTGACTAGATATTTTTCAAGACACTTTTATACAGCTTAAAGTGACGTTTAAAGGCTTGACTAGGTTAATTAGGTTAACTAGGCAGGATAGGGTAATTAGGCAAGTTATTGTATAATGATGGTTTGTTCTGTAGACTATTGAAAAAAAAATAGCTTAAAGGAGCGAATAATTTGGACCTAAAATGGCTTTTAAAAATATTAAAAACAGCTTTTATTCTAGTTGAAATAAAACAAATTTCCAGGAGAAAAAATATTATCAGACATACTGTGAAAATTTCCTTGCTCTGTTAAACATAATTTGGGAAATACATCAAAAAAGAAAGAAAAATTCAAAGGGGGGCTAATAATTCTGACTTTAACTGTAAGTGCTGTTGAGCACGTTTTTAAACACCATTGATTTGCCACTGTGTTCACTTGCTCAACAGAAATGACTTTGATTGGCTGTGAAGGTCAACAGTTCACTGCTGTTTACAGAGTGTAAACACAGATACAGGTACACTGGAGCATCTTAAAGCCTCGAAGATCAGCTAGCCTGTCTATGAGCTGACATACGAGTGATCCGCTGATGAATCCACTAATTCTGACCACTTTAAAATGCTCCAGTGTCCCTGTATCTGTGCTTACACTGTGTAAACTTTTTCTTTTTCACAAAATTCATACAAGTTCTGAACCACTTTTGAGTGAATGTTCATTTTTGGATGCACTACTCCTTTAATGCTCATGACAATAAAACAAAACTTGAAAGTCAAGTATCAATTACCTCATTCAAAGTCAATAATGACCATAAAAAATAAATAAATTAATAAAAATCAACAACAACAACAACAAAAAAAAGGTGTTCAATGACCTGCTGTCCGGCCGCTCTCCTCTCTCTCTGTACTGGTCTCGCTCCCGCTCTCGGTGGTCTTTGCCGTTGCTGAAGGAGGAATAGGGTCTTTTCCTGGAGTCGGAGCTCTTCCTGTAGGAGTCGCTGGTATGATGTTCTTTGCTGTGTTCATGGTAGCGAGATGAGTGATGTCTGTCAGAGCTGTAACTGTCTCTGCTGCTCTCGTCCTGCTGAGACTCCTTTAGCCTCTCAACATCTGACAAAACCACATTAAATGTTACACACATCCATTAAATGTTACAAAAATCCACACAAATATCTGAATAAAACTAATCATTGAAAACGATGAATGCAGGGACTTTCAGTTTTTAATATAATGGAAACAGATGTAAATGCTAGCTTGCTATCTTTAATAAAACAGCCAGTGGATGTCAATATTTTACAATGTTGTCAATATTGATTCAATTATAACATGAAGCGAATCTTCCCCAAAAAAAGTTCACTATATCAGAGTTTATTAGGCAAATATATTTTTAACTGTCGTTACACCCTTTGAAACCTTTTTTGTAGGTCCAAAACCACCAAAAGTTTCCTAAATAATGGACTTTTATTCAAAATTTGTCGTTTACATTACTCGCTATGATGTTTAAAAATTAACATTAACATAGTGATGGAAACACAGCTACCGATGAAAACAATTACAAGTTAAAAAAAGGGTATCAATATGCTTATAATAAAATCAATAACATGCGTTTAGTATAACATGCAAACAGGAACCCACTAGAACAGATTTTTCTCACGTCACTAAGATAAATTAATGATAAAAAAAACATGTCTCATAGACGTATCAATGCATAGATGGTAATCACCGATTAAAAACACATAAAACGTAGTGAACATACCTGCATGTTTAAAGCTTTGTGTATTTACAGTGCTAGTGTTCTGCTCTGCTGCCTGAAATGAAATTATATTAATTAGCATTATAAACTTTAACCAGTTTGCATATGCATGATTTACAAAGTGACAAAGCAAAACAATCACAAGTTCTAGTATTGTTTCTGGACTTTTACCCTAAACATTGGGCTGGGCGATATTGCAAAAAAAAAAATCATCACGATATCATGTTTCATATCATTCGGTATCAATAATTATTGAATATTTTAACAATACATTTAGGAATATTAGGATTTATAACCACTTTATTTTAAATTTAACAACATTACTAAGGCAAATAGTTTTAATAGTCAAAAACAAAAATATTTTAAATATCTGATCTCTTTATAATAAAACAAAAAAGGAAGGTGTTAAAGAGACTCATACTTGATAAATAAAATGTTACAAAGTGTGTGCAATGGTGAAGTGTAAACGCTGAACAATCAGAGCAAACGTTAAGATGTGAATAATAATAATACAATAAACCTCAAACTCTCAACAAAAGAAATTATGATAATCAAATCAGAGCTTTTAAGTAAATGAACCAGTCATCGTTATTGAAATACATACTGCAGCATTACAGATTGTTAAGTTAGATCACTACATTACCCTAATAGTGTGCTAGTGGCTGGGATGCACAAGAAAAGAAACCAATAAGCCACTCTGGCAACATCCTTACATACTTTTTATTTACAATCTCCTCACTGCTGCTAGCCACCGCACTCATTTTCGCAAGTGTTGTTATTCTGACCTGAAGTGACAAGCGTGCGCACATGGATTTCCTTCACCATTTCTAATGCGCCTTGTGCTCGCACTCTCCTGGCGCCTGGCTAGGCGATCAACCATTTTCTCAGAGGATAATAAATAGACAAACCATTGCTGCAGCTCTGATACAAGGTTATATAGAAAAGTGAAAAGCACTGCAGTGATTGGATGTGCCTGGTTTGTCTGAGGTCATTAGCCTGCCGTTATTACTGAAATGTGTATATTCCATACAGTGTGGAGCAGATTGGTTAGTTCTACTTACTAGGGCTGTGCAATATGGACAAAATAATCATACTGCGATTTTTGGAACGAATATTACGATTGAGATTTTATTTAGAATTTTGGCAACTCTTTTTGCTTTTTCAAACAAGCTACATACACACATTCTAAATGTATTCAGTACACAAGAAGTGCATAACAAAACATTTCACAATGAAATAACATAGTATTAAGTTTAATAACTAAAACTGTAGTAAAATTGTCTTTAAAACAGACAACATAAAATAAATGAACTAACCTCAACTCTAGTTAAACATATACTGTACACTGTAGTACTGAATGCTTGATAAACAAAATTGTAATAAATTGTCTTAAAAACAGACAACATGAAAAAATAAAGATAAACCTTAATTCCAGTCATAACAATAAATAAAAACTAACGTAAATCAAAACCACCTATTCGGTTCCCCCGCTTAACTTGAAGTGAGCTCTGATTGGTTACCATCTTTCTCTGGCTCAGCTTATCTGTAATTGCCCTGGGTGCTGCGTCAGCTCTGATTGGTTAACATATTAAAATCATGCGTAGAAGAACGTGAACAAAAATCTAAAAAAATTAATAGATAAACTTGCAGCCTTACGCGATTTAGAAATTGCATGTGCTTAAATCGTCCTACTACTTACACGAATCGCGGTGCACTAGCGGAAGCAAAAGTTGAGATGTTCACTGGAAAGTGTGCACGCCTCACGTGTACACCGCTTGCACAAAATGGAAACGACAAACCTAAGCTAAGCTTATTGGCACTGCTTCCAAGAGGTGCGCTCAGCAGTGACATTTGAATAAAACTATAGCACTTCATACCGAAATACACCCCAAACTGAATTTTTTTCTTATTATTATTGACAATGGTCTTCGGTCAATAAATACTGATACCGATTTTTACGCCCAGCCCTACCTAAACAAATATAAATTGTAATAAAACGTCAATGAATTTACCATATATGGTTCTTCGCCTGATAATAGTTCATAGAGGGTAAATAGAAATGAAAAAATAACAGTGTTCATACCTGAGCATTTTCTTGTCTTTTCTTAATTGCGTGCTTGTACAGTTTATGCAGTTTCCTTGCATCAAACTCTGTGAACTTTGAAACGAATATCCACAGGTTTCTGGAATGAAGTAAAATGTATTGTTAAACTCAAATTGAAGCCTCACACACACACACACACAAGGTAGAGTAAAAGTGAGCGTACTTCCTCCACTGTTTGATCTGCTCGGGGTTGGTGTATTCTCGAAGACACTCTGTGATGTGATCTCCTATTTTGATCAGGCATTGCCGCGTGTGTTCCAGCTGCTCTCGCTCAGACAGACCTTTCTCCGGACGATCCAACTGCTTCAGTGCAGCCTTCACAGGCCTCATGCGCTCCTTACACTGGCGAAAACACAACACCGCAGCGGTTAATAATCATGTGGATGCGTTTTCATATGCTCAGCCAATTCAGGAGTTTGTTTATACAGCACTTAATTCAGCACTTTTACAGTGAGCAGGATTTGAAACATGAAAAAGTTTAACTTCAAATATATAGCAGTGTTCATTTACTGTGCGTTCCCACCGAAAGCAATGAGAGCGTCAAAGTAGCCGGAAGTCATTCATTTTCAATGGGGGCCAGCGGCGAGGAGCAGCGCGGCACATCTTCGAAGGTGTGAGCGTCAAGGACGGTTGAAATCAAGTGAACTTTATTGTAATGAGCTATGGCGTGGTTGGGCATCAAGCAATCGGAATGTAGAACTCCATTACTTGAGAGGAGTCCAGAGAACACTGGCTTTTAAACTTTGGCTCCAAACCCAGTTGTTCCCAAGAGTTTTAATAATGCGGTCATCAGATTTCCAAATATTTACAATGTTTTCTTACAGGGACGTACATTAAAAAGGTTACTGGCGAGTTACTGATGTGCATTAATGTTATATATGTTCTCTTTAACCCTCTAAGACCAGCGGGAGCGCCCGCACTCCGGTTTGCGTGCCTCTGTTTAAAAGCCAATAAAAACCGAAAGCATTTAGGTAGAGCAATAATTTTTTTTGCATATGAAATCAGAGACGTTATACTTTCAGATCAAGCCCAAAACATTCTCCTGTTGCAATGTTTTCATTCTTTAATGAGTTTACACAAATAGCCTAAAATGTTTACAACAAAAAAACACTTTATTACATTGCACGCCTTTGCAAATGTGTTTTATAAAGGTTGTTATTGGTTGCTATGTATGTGACGTAATAACCTCGTGTGCACTGTGAACCTATCAGGTTGTCTCACGTTGTGATGTCACTCAGCGCGCTGTTTGATATATGTAATATGCACGCGCTTTTCTATGTATGTGTGTGCGCTCTTCTCGTAGCGGTTTCACTTTATCCGTGTCGGAACATCATCATTTCTTTCACACACACATGCACACAACACACACACATCCACATTTACACATACAGGCACAATATCAGACACACACACACTGGCATGGAGTCGTGACCGCACAATAAACAAAAAAAAATAGTCCGATGTTTTGGAGTTATTACTCGAGTCAAACAAGGAATTCTCCGACTCATCATCTGCTCCTGATTCTATTACCAGTAAAGACGAAGCTGACTTTTGTGAAGGATTAGATCCATTCCAAGACATGCTAGTATATTCTTTATAATTGCTTTGCTTTTGAGTATTATATGCTCATAAAAAACGCTTTGCTTTGAGTATGAATATAAACATAACACAGAATAATCCCGATAGTATGACGCGCTATTTACTCTTATCGTTTCACTTTTATGCCTAAAACATCAAACCTTCATACCTTTAAACTTACATTTTTTGCTGTATTGCTGAATCGTGCTTATTATTTTACTTACATTGATGTCGTTTTGAACACTAAAGCCCTCAGAACCCTCACCGATTTGTGGTAATTTGTAGAGATTTTTTTGTTCATCAATCGAATTGTTCTGTCTACACTGTTTATAAAAATAAGTGTATCTCACAAACAAATTGATGTAATTAGTCCAAATCAGTTTTATATAGTTTCAAAGGGTTTTGTGCATGTTTTTTACATTGACAAGTTTGAGGTTTACATTTGTGTTATTTCTGTATATAGTAAAAACTAAAACAAAAACTAAGCGATTTTTCAATTTTTTGGTGTTTTATTCCACTTTTAAGCTATTTAACTAGTTAATATGGATTTATGACATACATAAAGTTGGGGATGTAAGGATTTTATTGATATATGGCATTTGAAAATACTCAAAAGAATGACATCACAGCATGTAAAAATACTAAGATATACCCTGGCGGAATTGTTCTATGGCAGGTTTTAAATGGTTAAACAAGCAGGAATTTCAAGCGACAGCACAAAACAGTACTGCTGCTTCAGAATATTTCAAACATATGGACACATATTGGATAAGTGGAGCGAAGCCAAACCACACGCAACAACTTGATCTTCGATTGTTCAATTAATTTGATAAATTGTGTGCAACATTTTCACGCTTGTAAGCATGTTTTATGTGGGAATATAACCGATTTGCTGATAATGCTGTAACAGCTCCTTTAAATTCGAGATCAATGTTGCAAATTTTGACGCTCTCGCTGAGCTCTGAAGGCAGACAGCTTTGTTGCCAGGGTGGCCAAAGCGAACTTTCACACTCTCACCACCTTTGGTGTGAATGGACAGTTATACTTGGGTCTTATGAAGTACTGAACAGTGAAGATCTCTAAGCCAAAGGAGGAGCCTCATAGCTAGGCGCACACGGAATCTGCGTGCGTAGAATTCAGTAGATTTTTAGTATCATTGATTCTGTATATTTACTTGTATAAATGTGTGTAAATTTATATTTATTCAGTTTTTAAATGAATTTCAGTAATATTATTAACTAATATGAAAATATTCATATTATTTATTTACAATACAATTTCTAAAGTAATATTTTCTGTCTTTTAATAGAGATTTTATAAGAGAGAATTGCTTTGTTTACCAAATAAAATGGATCTAATTGGATTCACATTGTAAAGATTAAATAAAAGTTAAAAGGTATTTCTTTTTATTATATATATTAAGGTTTTAGTTATGATACTCCCAAAATCATTCTGCATAAATCTGCAGATTTTTAACAAAATTCTGTGCAGAAATTGCAAAAAATGTCTGCAGATTCTGTCTGGCCCTACTCATAGCCCTAATAACCTACTTATCTACTGACCAATGATACTTAGATTTCACTTTTCCAGGTGCTGTATGTACGTTTTAGACTCTTCTAAAGCATAAAAATACCATAATGATTGCAGATATTTAAGAAACATGCTAAGTGACCATTCTTGTTTAACTGAAAAACAATGCTGAAGCCAGTTATTTTGTTCTGACAATGTGCATTATGTGCTGGAATGGTTGTCTTTGTTTCAGTTCTTTTAACCTGTCCAATGCCACTTTAGCCAATTAAATTTCAGCTTTTTTCACCTTGTTAGAAAACAGCGCATTTCATTCATTCAGTCAGAGAGGCTCTCAAGGTATGCGTCCGTGAGCGAAATGCGACTTCTGGTGGACGGTAACAGATACCAAAATGAGACGCAAATTCAGAGTTCCACATGAGGTGGTTTTTAATCAGTAAACAATATAAATATTATGAACGTAAACACACACTGCACCTTTCAACTCCTGAAAACCAACAAACGTGCTTCCTTTTGAACTGATTTTATTGGTAATGACATCACACAAGATACCGTTTTAAATATATCAGGCCTTTTATTATGAGTGTTATATTAGTTTGAGGAAATTCAGGTGACCACGGCTTCTCGGTTCTTCAAAATCTGCCTTCCATTGATATCAAGGAAGGAGAAACCAGATAAAGATATTGTCTAACTAGTGTGATTCACTTAACGGCTCGTTTCTCCAGGAATGGTAAATAAGGCTTAAATCTGAAAATTGGCTGAAAAAAAGAGAACATCTAGTAAGATTTTAAGGGTACAACAGAACACACACACACTCACCACGCTGAAGGTTTTCTGGTCCAGTTCTTCAGACTCCTCAGACAGCGGGATTGCGTCTCCTCCTGTGGGCGTGTGAACAGGGCTATCGGCCTTCTCTGCTTTAATATCGACAGGCTGAAAACACATTTAAATTATAATTAAAAATCTTACATCAACAAAAAAGGGAAACACTGATATAGTTGCTTAGCATTTTAGCAATCTTTGGCTGTGAAGGCTCAATAGTGTGTCAATATCAACTGTCTGTTTTCACTAAAATCTTTGCCAAAAGTCTGTCATGCTCATTGATTCAGAAAGCAAGGGGGACAGAGAATTTGCAAAAGTGAACATTTGATCTCAACAATACATAATAAAAAATGGCCAAATTGGAAATTATGTGAAATGTGATACTGTTGTTGTTGAGTATTAATGAATTGGTTGCAATATAACCTTTACCTAAAGAAAAGCTGTTTTAATTAGCTATTTTTACAAAACTATTTATGTAATGATCATACCAATACAAACAGGTAATCACTTTTTTTTTTTTTTTAAATGTAATCCAGGCTTGAAAAAGTACTACATCAAGGTGCAAACATTTAGACTGTAAAACACGAATGACTGAAACACTGAGGCAGATATAAAGACCGCAAGGCACCATCTGATTGGTCATAATCAGTAATTGGATTAAAAAATATATAATTTGTATGCAACAGAACAAAAGTTTGGCACAAAACAAACAAACTTAATCTCAGGGATACGCATGCGCATAAACAATTAATCAAAAACCAAACTATTAATACAAAATGTATATCAAATTGTGTCTATGGACCCTTTTCACATCTGTTATGATGCATTTAACGGTCATTATAATCTTCAATCCTTGAAAGTTTTTAATATTTAGATTTTTAAAAACAACATATGAACTTTTATATATATTTATGGATCATATCATCTTTGCGGCAAATTGCAAAAACTACTGCTTATGCCAGGCGTTTCTAACGCAGCGTCTATGGGGCAAGACAGTTAAGTTGACTCTATTCTCTCCTTGCTGCCATTATCAGTCTCACACAATAAACTCCACAATGGAGTTTTCTTTCAGCATTTCAGCAAACAGGAAAGTAAAAAATGATTTGTTGTACTCCCTCATTTACTGCGCTTTAAGTTTACCCAACTAATGACTTCTGCTGCTGAGAAACCTGAAAAAGGATCTGTTTAACTAGGTTTTTTTAAACATTGTCAGAAATATGTCATGATGGTGATGATGAGCACCTCTGCTGGAGAATCATCCTCTCTTTGTAAAGGCTCTGGCTTGATTTCTTTCTCCTTCACTTCCCTCTCTTTGCTGTCTCGTCCCTCTTCCTTCTTCTCCTTCTTGATTTCCTTTTTAACGACTTTCTCTGGTATGTCCTTCTCAACTGGCTCTGCGTCTTCAAGCTCATCGTCGTCGGAGTCATCTTCCTCTTCCTTCACGGTCCGCTCTGGCACACGTGCTCTTCTGTTCGGCAGCTTAATGGGAGGAGTTTCCTGTAAGAACACAAAGAGAAAACTTTAGCGCCGCCCATTTATTTAACATGAAAAATAGGATGTATTTCCATATGTAATAATATTCTGGAGCAGTACTTTTAAAAGATTCTGACTGGACTGTCAAATGGTAAAAGAAAGCATTTAAATATTTCCAGGTCTTTGGTGAATAATTCCAAAACGCCTTCACTAAATTACTATATATAAGCTGACAAACATAGGGGCATCACTGTGGAGCAGTGAGTAGCACGATCGCCTCACAGCAAGAAGGTTGCTGGTTTGAGCCTCTGCTTCATCAGTTGGCATTTCTGTGTGGAGTTTGCATGTTCTGCCCATGTTCGCGTGGGTTTCCTTCGGGTGCTCCGGTTTCCCCCAAAATCCAAAGACATGCAGTACAGGTGAATTGGGTAAGCTAAATTATCTGTAGTGCATGCGTGTGAATGAGTGTGTATGGATATTTCCCAGTCATGAGTTGCAGCTGGAAGGGCAAAAACATACTGGATAAGTTGGCGGTTCATTCCGCTATTGCAACCCCAGATTAATAAAGGGACTAAGCCGAAAATAAATAAATAAATGAATGAAACCAGACCGATATCAATGTTGTCTAAATGTGCCATTAAAATCTGTCAACAACCCATGGTTGTGCTGAATTCCAGTGCACATTCATATAGCCATCCCTAATAGAAAAGTGCCTCACATGACTCCAGGGTATAAATAATGGTCTTCTGTGATGAATCCATATATAGTAAAGGTTATATATATAGTAAAGGTTATATATATAGTAAAGGTTATATATATAGTAAAGGTTATGTGTGTATATATATATATATATATATATATATATATATATATATATATATATATATA
>CAIGQQ010037750.1:2104002-2147638 GCA_903798035.1 Danio albolineatus | reverse complement strand
ATATATATATATATATATATATATATATATATATATATATATATATAGCACCTTTCACTGACATTAAGTCACAAAGTGCTTTACAATAAAAGAAAACAGGAAAGCAGGTAAAAATGAACACATCAATAAAAGAAAAAATATTTAAAAAATTAAATATTAAAACTATTAATTAAAAGCTTGGAGAGATTAGACCACAAGTAGGGGGGTTTAGACGTTAAAGGGCCACAAAACCCCCCAGTCTCAGCATGGTGTTTTTACACCTCTAGTTTGGAAAAGCTCAGGAAAGTGGGTGTGTCCAGCTCTGTTTAGGTAGGAGTGTCGGTGAAGGAGAAAGAGGGAAGGTTTTGCATAAAAATGGGAGTTTCCATTTGTGCACGCGCTCATTTTCACACAGACTGTGTTTACATGGACATCAGTAATCGAATTATTTGCCAAATTATTAATTTGTTGACTTTAACGGCACTTTCTCTTTATTTTCGGATTCGCGTGATGGGCAGGGCTTCTGTCTCTGGTTTGGTGACTGTAGCTAAATGGCTAACAGGGGTTTTATAGAGAGAATAACTGTTTTATGTGCTTTATGAAGACTGATAAACAGCGTTGATTCGTTTGGAGCTGTGTCTGAGTCCACTAGATTATTTCAGAGGTGCACCCAGCTCTGTGAGCTCATAAACTCCTCCAGAAACTGAACCTGGATGATGGAAGCTTTCAGCGGTGCTTCTGACTGAGCCGAGCCGAGTTTGATGAACTGTTGTCGGCAGAAGGATTTTCCTCCGGGACACCAACAACAGGCGATACGTCATAATCACACCCCCACAAGAGCAAGCTCCTGATTGGTTAACGCGGCGTGAATGTCCACTGAAGCTCATTTTTATTTCATTTTCAAACTGAAGCGATTCGCGCGAATTGCGCGTTAGACGCGTCAAAAGCGTGGCGCCATTCGCGCCGCAGGATGCCTATTCACGCCTTAGCATTGACTTAACATGTAAATCACTCGCGCTTGACGCATCTTCCACGTCTGCTCTGAATGCAGCATAACCGGTACAATCTTCAAAGCGATCATGAATATTGATGAAGTTGCGCCGTGTACACAATAGAGCGCTCTGGTTGGTTCGAAACAAGTCTTTCTCATGAATTAATGCCGCACACTCAGAGATGTCAGAATGTTCTCACCGGGACAGACGTCCACTCCCCACGCTGGAATACACGCAAGGATCTCATCGGCGTGACGCAGCTTTAAATATTAGTTTAAAACTGGAAGAACGAATTTGCTCGAAATAACGCAAAAACATCCAATTTTCACTTTTTAGTCAATTATATGTGTCCTAATAGTGTTTATAGCAGCGTGGGACACATATATGACTGTCAACAGCTCAAAAAATGTGTTTTGGTGTTTCGTGACCCTTTAATAAAACACAACAGGTTGCTGTGAGGTTGGTTGGGGCAGGTGTAGACATGATTAAAACACAATAGGTGCGTTCGACTTGAACCACGGCTGCAGCCGACAATCAAACAGATTAGACGAGCGCAGGCGGGTGCGGAGCTGCGAAGGAGGCTGTCAGGTGGGACACCTCCGGGTTCGTATTTTGCAGCGTGATGACAAATCACATGGCGAGATGATTTACTTATTTATTTATTAATCCACTCACAATTATCCAAAAATATTGAACCAAAGCTACACAGAAGGGCAGTATATATAATCTTGCTTTTAAATTTTAATTTTCTTAAATGGCTTGACAGGATAAAACAAATTTATAAATGTATAAATTATTTTGAAATATTTTACAGAATAATTATCTCAATTTGTTAAGAAAGCATTATGGTGTAGCGTGATCAATGATGACTATTATATTACTGAATGGTGTGTACAAGACAGAGATGCCATTAAAAGTTAATCATTTGTTTGGAAGTTCGTGAGATGAAAGTTGTCCAATAATGAACGCGAAACACATGTGGTTGTTGTCATATAGGGAATCGAGGCAATCGTGTAATATCAGTGTCGTCATCGCAGCTCCTGCAGTCACTCTTTAGATGCTGCACCGGCTGAATTAACCGTCTGATCTCAGAGCGTCGTCGCGGTACTTTGATGCCACATGTGATAGTCACGTTGCGTCGGCACAGCATCAAGACGGACAAAATTTCTAACCAGCATGCACTGCCTTTAAGACAGATTTCAAATGATCTGCGCAGCACTGCATGAAGTCGAATGCACCTGTCAGTCATTGACAAAACATTAAACAAATAAACAGGAGGTTTGTACAACCCACTTTGAAGCTGGCTCCAACCTCCATTTATACCCTACTCTAGTGAAGAAAGAAGGAAAACAACTCAGTCCTGTCCAGATGGTCGCTCTATTGTGTATGCGGTGCAACTTCATTAATATGCATGATGGCTTCGAAGATTGTTTATACCCGTTACAGCGTTCAGACGACACGTTGTGTTGCCAAAACAAGTGGAAGAAGAAGAATTGTTTGGAGACACAGGTCACCAGTGTTGTGTTTATGTGCTGCAATGAAAGTTTTGTTTTCATTTCCCCGCTTTGAGAGCGCAGTTGGACTCACGTGGACTACAGTGCATGTGCGCGGCAGAAATTCGTTTGTGATGAACATGTTTTACCCGAGAGCTTTTCGCATCTAGAAATGGTGAAATCCGGATTTGCCGCTCATCTCCTTTTAACAAAAGACACGGCTCCAGTTCATGTTGATTGTCCTGCTCTACAGATTTGTTAAGCGAGAGATCAGTGGTCTTTGTTTGTTTATTCAGATGGGAAAGTTAGTTCGTATCATCAGCAGTACTGTTTCAGGCCCCGTTTACACTAGTGCGTTTTAGTTTTAAAACGGCGTTTTAGCATGAAAACGATCCGCGTCCACACTAACGTTTCACCCAGCGTCTTAACAGATCTCCGTCTTCACTACGCCACCAAAAACGTATATCACGTGACCATTCGCGCACTCTGAGCATGCGCGTTCAAGTATAAACAGGAAGCACACGTCTCGCTCGGCATTTGGTTATTTCTAGTCAACAAACGCTGGTTGAACGATGAACGCGATGGTAAAGAAAGCAAGAGAGGTCTTTTTGTGGACAGACGACGAGGTCGAGTTGTTACTTAAAGCAACAAATGAATATAAAACATCCATGGCTATCGAAAGTACAGTGTTTACAGAGAAGGCTGGTCTGCCGTCTGCCGGTGACGTTATAGCCACGTGTGCTTGACGAATAAGGAAAGGATACGCAATGACCCAAAGCCCCAATCACGTAGCGAATCTCAGCAGCCACGCCTCTGTTTTCAAAGATATCCGTTTCCCTCCATCCACACTGAGACGCTGCGGCAGCATTTTAGAATGAAAACGGCCTCTCCAGCGTTTCTAAAACGCTCCGTTTTCGCACCTCGAAAACTCCGGCGTAGTGTGGACGGATGGCGTATCCGTAGCAAAACTTATGCGCTTTAAAACGAAAACGTACTAGTGTAAACAGGGCCTCAGTGTTTAAAGACAGACCTTAGTAAAAAATGATTAGAACTGTTACTGAGTTTACAGTACGTTAATATAACTACAATATTATAGACTGAAAGATCCGCTGTAAATGCTGCTCTCCGACTGTAAACATGTAAACACCGCAATTAAATTAAAATGCCGCATTTTGTGACAGGATAGTCTACACACACACGGCTTTCTGACGCAACCTACCGAGTGCATCTAAGTTACTGAGAAATAAACTTTTTTCTCCCATACATCACACAGTATCAAATATCCCTTTAAAACACTCCTCGCGCAATTCCTCGCATCTCGTTTGTCACGGGGGCATGCAGAAATTGTTCCTGAATGAAAGGGGAAAGTGCCAAACTGCAGTTAAAGTCGACAGAAAACACATGAAAACACCCTGCTGAGACAGGGGGGTTTCGTGGCCCTTTAAAAGAAGACATCACCCATCAGAAGTTACACAAAATGGTTTATGTACTGCTGACAATATTAATTATACTAATAATATTAATAATAATAATAATAATAATAAAATGGCAAGATATTGTTTTTAATATCTTGGAGTGCATTTAAATAAATGAAGAATTTTATGTACATCGTTGTAATTTTCATTTTTGGTATCCTAAACCTGTTCTACTGAGTTCAGCATGACATTTCTGCTATTTTTTAAAAAGGCACATCCCCTGCCCTCATACACCAGCACCATTACAGCAAACCAACCTTTTCCTCTTCATCCTTCTCATCCTCTTCATCAGAGCTCTTATCTGACGGCGGTGCAGAGGACAGACTGTTCGTCACATCCTCCATCTTCGGTTTTACAGCTTTGTTCTTTTTGCCCCGGGGTTTTCGGTTGCGTGATTTTGCCTATGGAGCAGAAGAAACACCAAGGCTTATAGGTTATCATTAATAAAAAACAATGAACCTCAAGTTAAGCAACTGTTGACCTATTAATGACATTAATAAACTATTCACAAACAAATATTTACTAGGGGTGTAATGGACGGACCACAACATTTTTAACAATTGCAGAGAGATTGCCTCCCGCACCACTCAAATCACATGTATGAAAGCATTCTGGCTTCCCTGTATAATTGAATGATGATGGAAAAAGCTTGTGGTGGGACCTAAATAATAACCTAATTCTTAGGTTATTAATTAGAGGTGTTTTCTGTCACTGTTTGTTTAGCCCGCATTAATGCATTCAGTGTACAGCAGCATGATTAAACATTAAAAGATTGTGATCTCAACTTAAACCCACGCAACATGATTTGAATATATTTACACTTTAAACAATTAAATAACACAGAAGTATAGTTCAGATATAAACGCGTTTATGATTATGGTAAATATTAAAATCACGTTTAATGGAACTTGACGCTGGCCACTAAAAAGTGGTATGGTACGGTACGCTTTTAGACAGTGGAAACGGCCTTAAAAGCGTACCGAACCGTACCGTATCGTACCACTCAGTGGAAACGGGCCATTACATACCTCAGCAGTACGGAAGTCCTAAGAGGCCATGCATTAAAATATTTTTTCTCTCGTTATGTCATGATCACAACTAAATTATTTCGTGATCTTGACATAACTCGTTTTCTCGTGATCTCAACATAACAAAAAGTTATGCCATGACCACAACTTAATTTTCTCGTGATCTCGATATAACAAAAAGTTCTGCTTATTCTGACTTCCGTAAGCAAACGCCTACGAAACATCATGGACGAACACATGCACTTTTATTTTGACCAGGGACTGAGTCAAACTGAGATAGTTCTATGCCTTTCAGTGATTGACAATTTCTATATCAGTGTCCGACACTTGAGAAGGAGGCTTTCGGCTCTCCGCCTTTATCGTCGAAGATATAGCGACCCTGAGAGTATCGTCAGTTGCATAACCAGTCAGCTTGAAGGACCGGGATGTCTGCATGGTTATAGAATGATGCTAGAAAGGTGCTGTTTAAATGGTTTGCGGTTAAAAGTTAAATGGTTAACTTTTTGTTATGTCGAGATCACGAGAGAAAAAATATTTAAATACATGTCCTCTTAGCACTTCCATACAGAAGAGTTTCTGCATGTTTCATCAAGTCAAATAAAAGACTTTAAGACCATAATGAATGAAATTTCAGACTCAAACAGGGCTAAATGCTAAAGATTTTTTTCTAATGACCTGGTTGGGCCAGCAGAAAAGTCTTTTACTTGCCCTATCAAGAAAAAAATATATATATTTCTTATAAAGTGAAAATCAGTTGTTTTAGCGTTATTTCAAGCAAATTTGTTCTTCTGGTTTAAAATGAATTTTTGAAGCTGCGTCACGCAGATGAGATCATGCGTGTATTCCAGCGTGGAGAGTGGACGTCTGTACCTGCGAGTGCATTGTGACGTCTCTGAGCGTGCAGCATTGATTCATGAGAATGATTCATGGTTCAAACCAATCAGCGCGCTCTATTGTGTATGTGGTGCAACTTCACTAATATGCACGATAACTTCGAAGATTGTTTACCTGTTACAGCAGAGAGACGCCACGTCGTGTTGCCAAAATAAGTGGAAGTAGAAGAATTGTTTGCAGACACAGGTCACCAGTGTTGTGTTTATAAATGTGCTCCAACAAAAGTTTTGCTTTCGTTTCCCCGCTATGAGAGCGCAACTGGACTTGCGGTGGATTACAATGCGCGCAACAGAAATGCGTTTGTAAGAAACATTTTTACCCAAGAGCTTTCCGCATCTGGAAATGGTGAAATCCCGATTTGCCGCTCGTCTCCTTTTCAAAAAACAGCCACGGTCCAGTTAGTGTTGATTTTCCTGTCTCTACAGATGTTGTAAGTGTGAGAATGCTCCTCTCCGAGTGTAAACATATAAACACCCTAATCAAACAGTTACTGTCGTGTAGAATTTTCGCCGTATTTTGTGACAGGATAGTCTAAACACACACGGCTTTCTGACGCTGTTTACTGAGGGTGTCTAAGTTACCGAGAAATGCGGAGGTTTTTTTTCCTTAACATACGCCGTGCGGTCTAACACACTCCATTAAATCTGCACTCCTCCAGCAGTTACTCACATTTAATATCTCGTTTGTCACGAGGGACACGCAGGAAATCTTCCTGAGTAAAAGTGCCAAACTGCAATTAAAGTCGACAAATTAATAATTTGGCAAATAATTAGATTACTGATGTCAATCTAAACAGTCACTGTCTTTTTCCCCCTGCGTCTGTGTTTGTGTGTTGCCTGTTTCAATGCGTGCCCAAAGGGAAACTCCCATTTTTATGCAAAACCCTCCCTCTTTCCCTCTCCTGACACTCCCACCTAAACAGAGCTGGACACACCCACTTTCCTGAGCTTTTCCAGACTGTAGGTGTGAAAACTCCCTGCTGAAACCGGGGGGTTTTGTGGCCCTTTGAGACCCTGCGGACACCTTGTGTTAAAGAACTAAGCTCAGAGTCCATTCAAGAGAGAATACAAATCTCAGAACCAATGCAGTATTGATTTTTTTACGCCAAAGCTCTAAGTGAACTATCTTAAATAATTAATTAACTCATGTCAATTTGTAATTTAGCATTAAGAGTTTTAAATGTACCACTCCTGAACAGTTAAGATGGCTAAAGTAGACAGAAAATGTCAAAACAAACCTGCCTGGTTTAATCAACTGTTAAATGAAACTGAAAATAAGACCCAAGCGTTTTTGAGCTCTGTAATTTCAGTCGCTTTGGAGAAACCTGTTCATTATGTTATTTGGGAACCAAGATGTGTTTAGTAGTAATCTGTAATGAGAGTTCCTTGCATGTGACTCACAGTGCCAGCCTGTTTCTGTGCTTCTTTCTTGGCGAGGTCTTTGCTGAGTAATTTGATGAGGTAGTCAGCTCGAGTCTGCAGCTGTTTGGCCTGTGGCTTCTTGTCAGGATCATCAGGAAGGAGCTGCAACAAGTTTTGTAACACGTTATAATTTAAATGCCATCATCACTAACACAAGAACACAGTGTAACAGGACATATTGCGCAAACGGCTTCTGTACCTTATGTGTGAGGTTGAGGTCCGGGTCCATCTTGATCATCTCCCAGCTGCCATACCCATACTCATAAATGCCAATAAGCAGGCTGGAGTCATCCTCTTTACCCCACTCAATGTCAAAATGAGCTGCCTTTGAGTGGCATGGGATTATATACCTATAAGACAAATAAAATAAATAAATAAAGTAATTGCCTCGCTAAAAAAATAAAAATAAATGAAAATAATCAATATAGTATGGTGCAAGATCTTTGGAATCATTCTAAAGAATTGTTCACCAAAAACAAGGCAATTTCCTCACCATTTACTCACTATACGAAACTAAACTACACATTCTTTAGCATGTTTGAAAAAAGCAATCAGTGACATCCACAATACAAACAAAAAATAGCATGGAAGTCAATGATATTTTATTTCAAACATTCTTCAGTCCATCTTTATTTGTGTTTAACAGAAAAAAGGAAACAAGTGTTTCGGTGCAAGTGGAACATGAGTAAGTTAATTTTCACCTTTAAAAGAAATACTTTAAATAAAAAACAAAAATAATAATAATAATAAAATAATTGCACCTTATATTAAAAACACAAAAAAAAGGATTAGGGTTCCTAAGCTATCAAGAAAAGCAGATTTAGGGACTTCCAAGGATTTTTTTAAAGCATCATTAATTTCAAGTCAAGCATCACTGTATATCATACCCCAGCATATGTAGCACCATGAAAGTCTTAACTGTACTTAACATTTTACTTATCCTTAAAATTTACATTAAAACGTCAGAGTAATTTTCAAAAATGGTTTAAAAAGTCATGTAAAGAAAATTGAATTCAGTACTGGTGATATTTAAATGTGGCGTCTGAAATACTGGTAAAATGTGCATTATTTGTCAGTATTTTTGTATAAGATTTTAATTGTAAGATATTTAATTTAATAATTTCTATGTTTGTTTTTTGTTCTGCTTTTGACAATTGAGTAAACTGTTGAAATGAAACCATAAACATTGAATTCAAGAACTTTCAATGACCTTTGTTTGTTTTTAAAGCACTTTCCAGGACTTTCCAGGAATGCTGAACTTTAGTTAATGCTTGATAAATACAGAGCCTCGATTCAAAATATGAAAAGCAACCCAGAAAGATCTGTTTACGAAGGGGTCTTTCCCAGTTAGACTTGAGTCTTTGCTGTATAACAAAGGTTCGCAGAGGCATTTTTCTCCTTTTTTTCCCAATTTCACAGAAAATGCTTTATGTACCTCAATTCTGCAAATAAGTACTATACTATCACTTTTCCACAAAAAAAAAGAAAAAAAAAAGAATGATGTTCCCCCTGAATGATTTTCTCTACATATTGTAGTTTATATACAATGACTTTATTAATCCCACTGGTCACAATTCCGTCTTTTTCATAAGAAAGGTCTAAAAGTGCTATTAATCGCTTTGTGTATAGATTTCAACCATTAAATAAAAAAATAGATTGTTTTGGTTACATTATGTTAATGCCACATGGTCAGATCAGTGTACACACTCCTGGCTTGTACATCTAAGAGAACTAGGTGAAAATGTATGAAATATATTGGTTTTGGCATAGTTGTAGTCTTGTTTCTTACCTCTTCCTCTCCTCGGGGTCAGCAGGAATGGCCTTGTGTAATGGAGCCAGCTCCTCCTCATGAGAGATCACCAGCTTAGCATTGACTTGAACTCCTGAGATCCTGAAAGTGGGTCCTTTCACCTTCCCTCTCCTGCCTCCTGATTTGAACAAACACACACCACAATCAAATCCAGGCTTAAAACACAGAGTGCTTCATATGGGACCCAATCCATTCACCGATGTGTGTTTGAAACTTTTATTCTTTTAAATTCAGATTTTTACAACACCAAAAACACAAGACATGGGTTTCCTGCATTATTGTCTGCAGGGTTTTGTGGAATGGCTATAATGTGTGGTCACACAGTAGAGCAGACTAGAGCTGCACGATTCTGGCTAAAATGAGAATCATGATTTTTTTTTTGGCTCAAAATCAAGATCATGATTTTCTCAAGATTCTGTAGGTTCAATTCAATAAATCTGTATTTGTGTAGCGCTTTCACAATATAGATTGAGTCAAAGCAGCTTCCTGGAGAGAAACCAGGCTCAGTTTGGCACAACCATTAGATGTAAAATAAAGGTTCATGAGTAGACTATCATTATTGCTATTTCTCAAACATATGATGAAACAACAACAATGATAATATTACATCTATGTGTAGCTCTACTGCTGGTTAAAATGCTAAATTTTGTATAGACTTGGAATGGTGGACTTAGCGCATTAAAGACCAGGACAAATTTAAAGTGGTGACATCAGAATACAACTATTCATAACTCTGAAGTTGAATTATTATCTTTGAGACTTATGCTTACAATCTGTCATTGACAACATTAATAATTAAAAAAAATTCACTGGTAAAATGAGACATTGTCATTATCAGCTTCCCTCCTGCATTCTATTGAACATTATATAGGCTAGAGTTGTTATACTGACACTGTTACACCTTTAACCACATTCACAAAACTTTGTGTTTGCTATGAAAGACAAAAACATGAAATGTCTAAAAGTGATATGATCATTTAAATGTGCCCGCTTTGTTTCACTTTTACTGCTGAGTGTGGTTCACGTCAAAAAGATCTCGATTCGACCCTCTAGACTAGGGATCACCAATCATGGTCCTGGAGGTCCGGTGTCCCTGCAGGGTTTAGCACCAACTTGTCTCAAAACACCTGCCTGGATGTTTCAAGTATACCTTGACTAGCTTGTTCAGTTGTGTTTGATTAGGGTTGGAGCTAAAATCTGCAGGACACCGGCCCTCCGGGAACAAGTTTGGTGATCCCTGGTCTAGACTATCTTAATCCAGCATTTCTACGCTTTTGCCAATCATATTTTCAAGTTCGGGAGAGAAGCAAAGGCACAAGTCTTCATGTTGTTTTACATACATTGCTCAGCAACATGGAGACCTCCAAATGGTGTTGAAAGAGTCACAAACTGTATTTAAATGGTATAATTCACTTAAAATAATTTCTGTCTTCATGTAATGATGTATTATAAGCCGCGAAATCACACGCGGCATGAGCTGTTACCACAGAGAGGGCGGGTACGCGCCTGAATGATTTCTACTTTAGTGAACAGAACTTGCATAGGCTGTGAATAACAGGTAATAAAGTAGCAAATAACCTTCAGTTTGTGGCACAGAGTGATCGTTTGGGAGCTGCGCTGGAAGTATAAAAATAAAAACCGAAATCACGCACATCATTTAAATAATCATTTTGCATTTTAGAGTAATGATTACAACAAGCATTTTAATGTTTTTCTTTCATAGCGAAGAGTGCTGTGCGTGTTAAATGTTTAACAGTGTCAGAATAACTCTAGTACAGTTTAACAGTGTCTAATAACTCTAGCCTTTACAATGTTGAATATAGCAGAAGAGGGAATCTGATAATGACAAATTTCTGATTATACCAATAGAAACAACTGTTCTAATAATGTCGTCAATGACAGATTGCAAGTATATGTATCAAACATAATAATTCAACATCAGAATTATGAATAGCAGTATTCTGATGTCATCACTTTACTTTAAATTAATGAGGACAAATTTAAAGTCTGTTCAAAATTTAGCATTTTAACCAACAGTAGTGATGTTTGAGAAGTAACAATAATAGCCTACTCATATTAATCTTTATTTTACATCTATAGAATCGTGAGATAATCAGGATCTTTATTTTAAGCAAAAACAAATAAATAAATCATAATTCTCAGTTTAGCCAGAATAGTGCCGCTCTAATGCAAACTATCCTTTCTGAAGTCATTACCTGAGGTTCGCTCAGGTCCACAAGGGTTCTCCTTCAGCGTTCTTAAACAGCCGTTGTGTACGGTCTCAGCCAGCCTCCGCAGATCATGCTCAGATTTATCCACCAACTCTGCATCACGGGCAATTGCATCAAGTCTGTATCAAACAGAGAGACAGATCAATGAAAGAGGACAAGAAACAACCACTACCATATGAAGCAATAATAAAAAAAAATTAAAACTAAAACATGTGCTTACCTCTCTAAAGGGCCACCAAACTTTTTGTAACTTTTGATGAATCTGTGTGGGAAAGAAATTCAGTTGAAATGTCAACATGAATGAAAACCTTTAATAAATAATCTTATTGCTGTTATTTCAATATTACAATCATAAAAGTTAATATTAGTTTAAATCATTCACAAAAGTGTTTTGAAATGCAACAAGATCATTATAAGCACAATGTGGCAAACAATTCACCTTGAGGAAAAAGACTAGGAAAGACTAGGTCAATATTTCACAGGATTTTCTTCCCATGCAATCTAAATAATATCCACTTCTGACATTTTTATATGTTATTTGATGCAATTTTATATGCAGCTGTCACATGCAATTCAAGCAGTGATGCCTAGTTCTCCTCTCTCTTCTCCAAAATAGAAAAATAAAGAGGAAATATAATGCCCATCCAATACATTGTGGCATTTTGATATCAAGCGTGTGATACTGCAACCACACAACACAAATTTCCATAAACTAATTTTAAAACAGAGACTGACGGTTTGCTAAAGGCATTGACACACATACTTTTCATTCAATCAAACAGTGGCATGGGAATGGTGGGCATTAGGGTTGGGGGATGTCAACTAAATTGGGATTGTATAATGTCTAATGTGATACATCGTAATCATAGGCGGCAGTGAATTAACTATTTATTAATAATTAATTATTCATAAATAATTCATAACAAATTATGTGTGTTTGTATTGTATTAATTATTTCAACTACCTGACCCGCATAGGTCTTTGTTTTACCCATAACAAACTCATAAATAAAGATAAGTTACACACAAATTACCACCTGTCAATCACTTCTTCCGCGGGACTCTGGCATGAATAGGCATGATCAGTGTCGTTATAATGGCGTCGACAAACTTAGTTGGTAAAAAAAGGTGCACAACCAACAGGAACCAAGCAACAGTATCTGAGGTGTTCGCTAAACTTACTAAATACAAGCAAGAAAGCAAAAGATTGAAGCAGTGTACTGACGCTGTGACACGTTACCTGATACAAAAGACGGAAGAGTCATTAGATAGAGACAAGATTAATTAAATATCACGTTTAACAACTATCGTGAGACGCAATCCAGCGGTACATCCTTGATAAACCGTCTGACATGCACTACTCTCACCCGCTGAGCTAGAGCTCAGAAGAGTGTGCATGACAGCGTGTGTCTGTGTGTGCTCAGGTGATCATGGCATCGTCAATCGATCCAACCCTAGTGCGCACCAGGCATTGAAAACAGCACTTAGTAGAATGTGTGCCCTTTTTTTTTTTACGGTGTAAAAATTTCAGACTTAAGGTCTTTGCACACTGGAGTTCGAAATTTTGATTTGGGTTATTTTCATATTTATATCCGAAAATTGTGTCATGTACACAAACCTTGCACACTGAGTCCAATGCGTATGAATTAATCCATTACGAAAAAAACACAAAACATTTCAGAGTCAGCTCAAACAGTGATACTTAAATCTTCTCTCTCTTCTCCAAAGCAGAAAAAGAAAGAATATACTACATATTATGTTTATCCAATACTAGAAGGAGATTTCAGCTCATTATCAAAGAGCTGCACAGGATTATCCCCAAATTCATTGCTTGTTATACTTCACACATTTACGTACGTAAACAAATACAGAACAGAGACTGGTAGTATATATACATCATTATAGATGGCGGCGGCATTGACGCATCAGATAATGTCTATGGGCAGTACGTCAAATGTTTTGCAGCAGGGCAGAGATACGCCAGTCACTGAATCCAGCAATCAGGGGTTCTCAACAGTCCACCACATTGCACTTGTATGGTGGCTCTGAACTGTAAAAACACCTCTCATAGAGCTTTTTTGGATTGAAACTTGGAGATTTAAAAATAATAATAATAATAATAATAATAATAATAATAAAAAGGTAAATATATTCACACCCGGTCCAATGTTTTTATATGGCGAACAAAAGTTTCGGGGCAGTGTGTCAATGTGATTAACACAACATAAAGTCGAATTTAATGTGCAAAAATTACAGACAAACATTTCAGATTCAGTGTGCATTAACCTTTAGAGTGCAATAAAATTAAGGATTGCGCATGCTGGGACAAATTTCACTTGTGCTTATCATGTTTTTTTCAGCATTTATACCGAAGAGATTTTAAATGCAGATGAGCAAAGTGAATGTGCAAAATCACTTCATGACACTAGATGGTGCTTATTAAAAACAGAAAAACCCCGGTACACAGGGTGGCACTGCACAACTTCAGGTAGTAGTTACCCAACTACAGCACACAAACACCTAATCAAAGGTTTGTGAGGAAAAATTAAGTGAAATTAGACAATTTTATGCCATTTTACTGTAACTTCAGCAGCTTAAAGTACATGAATGTGGTGTGTCAAACCAAAAAAAAAAATTGCTGCCAGGGGGGCTTTTCTTGAGCATTTTTTATGTCTGTGTGCATGGGCCTTGATTTGACCTAAAAAAATATTCCACTAAAGTAATACATACAGCCCATCATTCACATATCATGAAACTGCAAGAAAAAAACTGTGAGTAAACTAAGCGTCAGCAGCTTTACCTTCGTATCTCAGCATCAGTGAAGCCTTTAATGTTTTCTCTTGGGATAGTTCGAGGTCTTCCACGCTTCTTGGGCCTCTTTCGGTCAGAGACTGAATCACTGTCTGAACCAGAGTACCGTCTGTTCCGGCTGCGTCGGCCCTCATTTCCATTAAAGTTCATCTGCTATTACAAAACAAACCAGAAGATGAAAAACTGTACAGTACACTGCTATACAAGTAACTGACCTTTAATGCAACAACGCAGTTTGTTAAAATTCATAAAGGCATCTATGCAATCGACAGTCTTCCAAACTGCTCAAATTCATTACGCAAACACATTTGTTGTGTCACATTTACTGACATTGCTGGAGATCATGTGATTGGCTAACCTGCTTAGCACATTTCCTCATTCGGGGCAGCAAATAGATTTCTGCAAGCTCTTTCTGTCGCTCCTCTTCTTCAAGTCTTCTCCGATGTTCCTCTGGGATAATGTCATCCCAGTTTCTGTCATTCCTCTCTGTGTCCATGTCGATTTCCTCATCTTCCATCATGGAGAAATTTGCCACCTGCAAGATGGAGCATTTTTAGTAGTGCATGAAAGTGCTTCTTTTACACCTTATTTGAGGTTCTTAATAGGGCTGGGCGATATGACCTATAATAAAAAAACTCAATTAATTGAGCATCTGACCTTGATTTTGATAATTGAATGATTATTTTATTTTCAACGTAATTAGATTTTCATTTTTTTCCCTCATAGTTCACTGTGTTATCATTTGTCCTGTAAATATAATCCACTAGTAAAGGTTTTCTTCTATTGAAAGAGCATGTTTCTGTTCTTTAAGAAAAGGAAAGAAACCATTTATGAATACTTTAAACTGAAATCAAAGCACAAATTGCTTGAAACTGAAGTCATCTTATAGAAAAAAGGTCACTTAAGTTTTAATATGAAAGACTAATAGACTCATAAATAACTTTTTTGTTTGCAAAAGTCAAGGTTTCAGTTTGTCCACACACAGTAATACGTTATTAAAGGGGAAGTATTAACAGGATTAAAGAAAAACTAAATAACCAACATGTGGAAATAACGTTGGTTACAAGTAATGACTTTCCATTAAAACGCCCAGCCCTTAGTTCCTAATATTGTTTGAGAACTTCCACAATAGCTTTACAAGTTCAAAATACACTTAAAACAAAGACTGCAGCATCAGTTTTTTTAAAGCCTCCTCTATGAAAACCTACTCTACTCTGATTGGTTTCAGTTTGTCTAGAAAATGTGAGACTGGAAACGCTTGGAAGACTTGCTTCAGGCAGTTAAAAATAATTTATTTAATTTGTAAGACAATAACTCTACACATTGTGCACTTTAATATTAGAAAATTTGTAGACCTTCTACATTAACAAATAGCTAATGTTACATACTAGATCAGGCCTTTTCAATCTTGCAGATTTTAGCTCCAACCCGATCAGCAGTGTTGGGCAGTAGCATCGCGACAAGTAGTGACGCTACTAGCTTAACTACATTCCTCAGTATCCTTAGCAGCATTGCTACTTTCGAAATCAAATAGCTTTTCAGTAGCGAAGCTATTTTATTTGTCAAGTAGCATAGTAGTGTCCACACAAGCTACATTTACCGATCGCTGATCAATAAGCAACAACAACGACATTCAGAGAGCTGTGAGGCCAGTATCTAGCCGATGAAAGTAAATCCAAATGATGGAGAGAATGAAGATTTCTTCCTCTTTTACCGTAGTCAGAAAGAAACTTACGTGCTGTTATATGCTATAGTTTGTTTAGTACAGTATATTAATTGCTGTAAATAACTATTTATTATGCCTCATGCTTCATTGGCAGTTTTATTGATCACTAAGATGTGATTGACTTGGATTTAAGTTGCTTTGATTTAAAAATGATAATTGCAAAAAATAGCTTATATGTAGCTAAGCCACTTTTGCCAGGTAGCTTTTAGCTTAGCTTGCTACATTTCCCAGGACTTAGCTTTTAGTGTAGTTAATCTACATTTTAAGTAGAGTAGCTTAAAGCTTAGCTCACTACATTTTTCCAAGTAGCTTGCCCAACACTGCACATCAGACACACCTGGGCTAGACAATCAAGCTGTTACTAGGCTTTCTACAAACATCCTTGCAGGTGTGTTGAGGCAAGTTGGAGCTAAAATCTGTAGGACACAGAGTCTGAGAACCTTTTTTTTTATAAACCACAATGGGGCGATTTAAATGTGTGACTGACTGACCAAAGTATTACAAACAGTAAGTTTTAAAGAGAATATACCTTAAACTGTGAGAGAAGCTCTTCTCCTACAGTCGATGGTCCAGGGTCGTTCTCTCTGGTTTCTGCTCTTTTCAGGATTTCGTCGATGTCCATCTCCTACCAGATGAACAATGTCAAAGGTTAACTGCTGCACTGTCCTTAAAGGTTAACTGACTTTCTTGTCCATATGCAGATGACAATTTAGAGTTAATCCTACCTGAGGTTCCTGTTCCTCTCCTTCTGGCTCTTTGAAAAGTTCTTCAGCACCAAACTTCAATATAGCTGACAGTTCCTCCTTGTTGAATGGAGTAGAACTGCAGAGGAACCACACAACGAGGGCTTCGTTATTTCCATGCATATGAGTGATTCTAGAATAGCTTGTACGTTTTGGATCTCCAAGACAAACATTCAATAGTTTTTCAAAAACAAAATTGACTTAAATTGTTTTGAATAAATCATATTCAGTTATCTATAAATATATAGTTTGAATGTGTGTATTTAGGGACATTTTAGTCTTTAAAATATTAACTTAAAGACTCCCACTGCAACCGCTTTTGACTGTTGAACTTTGTGAACAATTTATTTTGAAATATGATGAAATATTTATAAAAATGCCTTACTAGAATAAATTCTTATTAAATAAATGTAATTGTCATCTTTTCTGTGTTTACTAAAAGTTACATAGGCATTCTTATGAAACATCTATTGTGTGTTTTATTTCTAATTATTTAAAATAATAAATAAAAAAGCTCAAATTAAAAAAGAAAAAAAAGAAAAAAAGAAATACGTGCTTGTTCACTCTGTTACATTAGGATAGAAGATAAATTATCTGTCAACTGTTATTGTAAACGTTCGTCTGAATGTATGATTCATTTTAAGAATAAATATTTTCAAATTGTTTCACACATGCCACGTGCGCTCGAGGTTAACAGCTTGAGTTAAAGCATGAAATGATAGCATGACACTGTTATTGTCAACACTGTTATGGATTAAAAAAGCTTACTATAAAGTTAAACAGCAGTTATGAACAGAATCAATGGTCCCAATCAACAAGCTTTTTTTTCATTATTTTACATTAAAAAGGGGTGGTCCAGAGTGTATTTTCAAGGCTTGGTTGTGTTTATAAGATGCAAAGCAGTGTGTGCTCATGCATCATTTGTGGAAAAAACAAAAACAAACAAAAATTTTTTTTTCATAAATCTCACTTTGATTATATACAGCTACTCAGCTAACATGAAAAGACTGTTATATTTCCTAGTTCCTTTAAAAGCCCGCCCTCAAGAGGCTCTGGTTGGTCAGCTAACATAATGTGCTGAGATTCGCAGATCGGCTCCATGTCACCAGGAAGCATCCTGCTATATTACAGCACATCTTGCCACACCCCTTCGCTGCACTTGGTGTATGCTTATAATCAAAGGGTTTATGACGTTTACCAGGACCCATTTTTTTGTAGTCCCCAAACTTCATTCGCTGTAGGCTTTGCTAAGCTAACTCTGTAAAAGCCACTGTCTCCCTTTGCATTGAACTTTTGAGCGTTTTACATTCAGAGATGTTGTTTATATGTTCACAAAGCTACATTACACATCAGTTAAAGTTTAAAATATGATATCATAGTGGTCCACCCTTTTAATAAAGGATCCAGCTTACTTTAAATGATACATTTGTTGTATATTTAAAAAAATAAAAATAAAAAAAAAGAATGAATGGAAAATGCTTCGAAAATGTACAGTCATGAATCACACAATCATACTGCAATTTCTACTAAAGAATTCAATGCCAGTGCCAACCTCAAGACGACCATACAGCTGCTTTTTTTGTTAATAGTTACAAAGGAGTTTATTGTTGTTGTTGGTATCTCTACCTGGAAGGAGCAGCACCCGTATGAAGCACAGTCTTTCCCGTGGTGTCCATCCTCTGAATCACGAGATGGTCCAACACCATTTTCTTCTTGGCTCTCTCAATAATTTCCTCCTCAACTGAGCCCTTGGTCACCAGACGGTATATATTCACCTGTCAGAGAAGACCATATGTAAATCACAGCAGTAATGGACATAGCTTATTTATATGAAGGAAAAAAGTGAATTAGTCTGGGCATGCGAAAGCATCTTATTTTCATATAACATATCAAATTACTAAAGCTTGAATTAAAGTACTGACTAGGCATGGGATGATAACCATTTTCAAGGTATACCGAGGTTTGGAAAAGTCAAGGTTTTCAAAACGCCATAATTTTCTGCTATACCGTTCCTAAAGTAAGGTCAAGATTTTTGATTCGCATTTTGTTTTTAGGTGTAAATTGTAAAAACATCTGTGTTTTTGAAACAAAGGAAGACAGCAGGAGTCAATGATTCACTTGAATTATTTTGCCTGACATAATTACTTTATCTCAAAATAAAACATTGTGTTCAAAGGGGGAAAAGTTTTAGTTTTTTACCCAGACATTTAAAAAGAATATATTTTAGAGCAGAAACCACAATATCGTCATACCATGACATTTTTATCCAAGGTTATCATACCGTCAGAATCTTATACCGGCCCATGCCTAGTACTGACTTTTATTATAACATTTACATAACAAAGCTATTTTTCTCAACAGATTAAATGCAGTATGATAAACATTTTAATCTAATATCTGATTGTCAGTTCTTTTGTGCACATTAATCCGAAGTTCAGATCGTTTTACTGACTCTGATCTTTAAGTAACAAATCTTTTTTCGAGTCGTTTCATTCAATTTGCCAAAACATCACTAAAATGTTACAAGTCGCTTCCAAACATATTTTCAACAAGCCTAAACACTGGTCACACTACAAATAAGAGTGCTTTAAAAAAAAAAAAAAGAGAAAATAATTATTGACTGTTGCACACAGTCTAATCCGGAAAGATCCATTATTAGTTCTGCTTTCAAGTCTTTTGGTTTTTGAGTCATTCATTCATGTGACAGTGAGAGTGCAATCTGTGGAATTCTGCGCGTGCAGATCCCGTGTGGCCCTAATTATAAGTAAGACTTTCTCATACATAGCAGTCGGCTTATGCATTATAGGTTTTACATTATAGAGAGAACCAACAGATAAACCAAGACTGCAGTTCGGTCAATTTTCCTAAAGGATAAACAGCTCTCATTAATAGTTAACATGCTTTTTATTTTCGTATTTGACATGAAACACACATTTACCGGTAGGAATGACATCCCGCCCTACTCATAATTCTCTCTTCATATAGCCGTTTATTACATATCCATAATACACTGTGATATAGCCTGGTTTGGATCGTTTTGCTTTCTCACTACAATCGATCCGCTCCAGAGTTCGTTTTAATTGGCGTGGATCCGAGCGCAATTGCTAGATTCACATATGCCCAACGAACCGCGCTAACTGGGGAAACGCGCCAGGTTCTGAAACAGAAGTCTAGGTTTGAAAGCACCCTTAAAACTAACTAAATGCACTACAGAATGTTACGTTTTCACACACACACACACACACACATGAACAAACTGCAGATAAATGCATTAGCTTTTCACTCTCCATCGAGATTCGGACACCTTCTCTGAAAACACTCGAATGATCTCGGCTGACGGATTAACATTCACCACATGATCGCTGTCATCGGCGCCATTATTTGTAACTTTAGATGGAGTTTACGAACCTGTGTACTTATCACTCCTCAGCTGTTTGCTTTTCCCGCAGTCACAAAAGCTCCCTGTCATCTGACAGCGTAAAGCCTTGAGTGATTGACAGCTAATATTAACCAATTTAGCGGCAAGGAAGACAGATTCAGCACGTTTTTAGAAAATAAATAAATAAAAATCAAAGCACGTCGCACTACAACCATTTTATGCAGTTGCACAAATGCTCCCAAATATATTATGAGGTGGCATAGATTAAATTTCGGGCGCATATGCAACATAAATGGTCTCTTCGAGCCCTGGTGTGTTGACATCACGGCTCTGTTGCCAAGCTACCACACACACCTCCTCCACTCACATATTGCTCAGGTCCTACTCTCAACACGTATATAAATCCAAGCACATTTTTTTAATAAAAGGCCTGGACAAATTGATAATTTGTTTAAAAAAATTGGGCTCGAAAATGTAATACCTTGTCAGATGACGTTTATTACTTTTTAATACTTTTATGCCCTTAATTTTGGCTAATTTCATTTACTACCTTTTACAACCCCGTGGACACCCTGACACTGTAATCATGTTAGTTTTTTTTCAGATTTATTCGACTGCTGATATCCATGTTAACATATTCAGTGACAGCATGTAAAGAGACAAATAACCCAAAGACTGGAGAAATGAACGGGTCAAATCTTTTACTGGCTCTGACTGCATATGATCAGCTTATGGTTTTCACGTGATGACTGAACGGCTCAAATGTGATTGAAGACCCCCCAAAAAAATTATAAAATTTTCTCCCCTACCTGCACACTGTGTGCATGCGCAAATGAACGAATCACTCTTTGAAAGAAGAGACATCTTTCCAGAGTCGCGTACAAAACATTTGTTCAAAACTAACAACTCGTTCGATTGCTATAGCGAAGACTGTTGAATATTCCTTCTGATTTTGCTTTCTTTGTGCTGCCATAAACAATCTTTATACAATGACATTAGCTTATTCTGTGTAGGAGCCAAAGAGCATGTGATGTAAATGCACAGAGTTAACGCTGACCTGTTTTTTCTGACCAATCCTGTGAGCTCTGGCCTGGGCCTGCAGGTCATTCTGAGGGTTCCAGTCGGAGTCAAAAATAACCACTGTATCCGCAGAGGCCAGGTTAATGCCCAGACCACCCGCTCGTGTTGACAACAGGAAACAGAAGTCCTGCAAAGTCAAACAAGTCACATCAACAAATCTCACATTTTCTAGTTTTCAATAAATAGAGTTAATGTATTACTCAAACATCCTGGATACAAAAACGTAAGAATATTAGGGGGAATATACAATCCAATAATTAGTTAAATAAATAGATTTCTATTCATAAATTATACATAAGTTTAATGAGCATGTGTGGGTTAGTTAACTGAAATGTTATCCTTAAAGGAACACTCCACATTTTTTTAAAAAGGCTCAATTTACAAGTCTCCTAAAGTTAAGCAGTTGGATTAAACCATTTTTTAACCCATTCAGCCAATTTCTTGTACTGGTGGGGTTAATTTTAACTTGGCATGATGAATTAAGTTGGATTTGACCATTTTCAATCAAAAAAAGTATAACCACTTTTCAATTTAAAGCTCAAGTCAACTGTAGTTACACTGTAATTCAACGACAAAAAAATGAAAAAAATAAATAAATACAACTTCTAGGCCAGTGTTTCTCAACCATGTACCTGGAGGACCACCAACACTGCCTGTTTTGGATGTTTTCTTTGTTTGTCACACTCATTACAGCTCTTTCAGGCTCTCCTAATGAGCTGATGATCTGAATGAGGTGTGTTTGGTTGGTGACATAAAAATGTGCAGAGTTGGCGTTCCTCCAGAAATGTGGTTGAGAAACACTGTTCTAGGGCAAAATTGATGGGACCTATTCTCTCATTTTGGCGTGATAGTCAAAAAACTCTGCTCTTGTACGGTGGCTGCACCAGGTAGAATGATATTACGTAGCACATGAGAATGAGCTACTTTCAGAGGGCACCTTGAAACCCTTAGTGACATGACAGACGTGTTATTTTTAACTCCAGGAGACTTGTAAAATGAGCCTTTCAAAAAAAATTTTTTTTAATAAAAACAGTTTTTTTTATTTTAACTAAAATATATATATATATATATATATATATATATATATATATATATATATATATATATTTTAGCTTGACAGACTGCACTGAAAGTTTTGTACTACTCAAATAAATAAATAAATATGAGTTACTCAAAAAACTATTTAATCACATCACAGCATGCACCACTTGCAACTTTAATATTCAGTGATTTCACACATACCTCAGAGCCATCTGCATTAAAATGATCCAATGCTTGCTTTCTCATTTCACCCTTTATGGAACCATCCAGTCTCTAAAAAAACAAAACAAAAACACTTTCATAAGTCACAACCAACGCAAAAACAGTGCATTGAGCTGCCATGTAGTTGCAGTGAGTGAATTGTGCCATCACCTGGAATAAGAACTGCCGGTACTTCAGATATTCAGCCAGGATGTCCAGCATCCGAACCATCTGGGAGAAGATGAGCACACGGTGCCCTCGTTCCTTCAGCCGAACCAGCAGTTTATCCAGAAGGATCAGCTTCCCACTACTTCGAATAAGGTGCTGCAGACAAGATGTCAGGTAAATCCATTATAATCACTTCTCACACATTATTTTAAATAATTGTGGTTATGGAAGTTTTTTCAAACCTGTAAGAGCTTATGAAAAACAACCCTTTCTAAGTAACTGGGCAACTGTTGGAGTACTTGTTTTGGAGACCCTAAAACAGTGGTTCTCAACCTTAGAAGTCCCTCCACTAACCAGCATAATTGCTGTGTTTGCATGGATGCTCTTAAAGCAACACTGCGCAGCTTCCTCTCACGGCTCCCTCTTGTGACTGATATTTTTGAAAATAATTTAAGATTGATAATCGTACAAGGTACAAGCTGCAACTTTAACCTAATTATGCTTAAAGGTATAGTTCATCCAAAAATTAATTCTGTCATCGTTTATTAGTCCTTCAGTTGTTTAAAACAGTTTCAGTTTTGTTTTCTTCTGTTGAACTGTTGGATACTTTTTTCCAACTTTCTTTGCAAAATCTTGTTCGTTTGCTCTAAATTCATTCAATTAAAATTTATAACTAATTTACAAGTACATTTTCATTTTTGAGTGAACTATTCTATTAATTGGCCAACAATACATAAACTGATTAGCAGAGCTCCTTTCTGCCCATTACCTTGACTTCTCCCTGCATGTATACTTTAGCTTGTGTCCTGTCACCTTAAGAATGAATGAAATGTGACAGAAAAGTGCCTTTACAGCAGATTTATGCACATGCAGACACAGAGAATGTGTGTGCAGATTATCTTGCCAATAAACTTCAATAAAGATCAAAACTCAGATACTGAAAGTTTAATGTGGATACTTGCATTTTGACTTCTTTGTGTTTCCATTGAGAAAATATGTAATTGTTTGATAAAGTCTTTTAAATGCAGTTTATTTGCATTGCAGGGTTACTGATTTGCATGTAAACTGGTAAGACGAGTTATTCTGAACTGATTTTCACTAGTTATCAGTGCATTTGTGTGCATGTAAACATGCTCAACTACTCAATTTCTCCATATACACTACCTGACAAAAGTCTTGTCGTCTATCCAAGTTTTAGGAACAACAAATAATAACTTGACTTCTAGTTGATCATTTGGTATCAGAAGTATCTTATATGAAAGGCAAAGACCTCTAGATTACGCTTATTATACCAAAATAAAGTATGATCATGCCTTAATTTTAAATTATGACAGTAGGTCTGACTTTGTTTAGACCCAAGTTATCAATAAAGTCATCTGGACTGGTAAAGAAAGCGTTAGTGCAGGTCTCCCAGAGTTCATCGAGATTCTTTGGATTCATCTTCACCGCCTCCTCCATCTTACCCCAGACATGCTCAATAATGTTCGTATCAGGTGACTGGGCTGGCCAATCCTTTGATGTGAAAGCTGAAGTTTGAGAAGGAGCACTATCCTGCTGTGATTATTGTGATGCAGTTCAACAGATGATTCATCAGAATTTTTTTTTTTTTTTTTTTTTTACCTTGTCACTTTTCCAAATGATCAACTAGAAATCAAGTTATTATTTGTTGCTCTTACAACTGGGATCGACGACAATACTTTTGTCAGGTAGTGTAGGTCTATACCAGGATTTCTGCTGCTTGATTTTATGCTTTTAAAAAATACATATATTTACACATTAAGATCAATTTAGTTATTCTTTAAGAAATGAATATATGTTATATGAATTAGAATTACCAGTAACACTACAATATAGGACACATAGTTAATGCATTTATTAACATGAACAAACAACGCTTGTACAGAATTTATTCATTATTATTTACTAATGCAAGTCCAATGCTGTGCTTGTTAACATTAATGCATTAGAGTTAACGTGACCAAGTGTTTTCTTATTTACTAACGTCAATACAGATTAACAAATACTGAAATGTATTGTTCGTGGTTTGTTCATGCTAGTAAATACATAAACGACAAAGCTGTGCTGTAAAGTGTCGTCATGATACTGGAATAGCTGTGATACAATACCTTAAAATATTAATATTCCATACAGTTTTCGATGCTGTGAGAAGCATGATACGTCTATTAAACCATAAATCAATCTATCAATTTTATGATATACGTATGGTTTTTATGATTTGTGATTACTGCAATTTGGACTAAAGGGTTAGCATTATCCACATGGAAGTTGGCAGCACTTCAGATGAACACACACCTGTAGGCCTTCTTGTCTGTTGTAGAACTCATTGTCCTCAGGCGGTTTAATGAGGTAGCAGTGGTTGCAGCACTTCTTCAACTCCATCATGATGTTGAGAAAGCCTGATGTGCTTCCTTTAGTGCCTTTACTCAGGGCTTTATAGTTTCTCGTCAATATCCACCTAAAAGGAACAACAAAGTAATTAGCTATTGGCATTTAATTGTAAAATTTGGTAAGAGGTGATTCAATCCAAATGTGGATGTTTTTAAAAGACATAACCTGCATTAGCATATAGAATGACCTGCATCTATTCGGTTCATTCTGTTAAGTTTAAGGTTGACATCGGATTAAATGTTCCCTTTTGTAGATTTGTGCAGTTAGGTTTTTGCCTTGTCCGCAATTGAAAAGAAAGCTTGCAGATTATTTTTTTAAAACAGTCTATTAAGTGTATTTATGTGGCATAATTGACTTGTAGGAATTTTGTGCCAGTTTATACAAAGCCAGTTACTTCACTACTGTGCCTACGTCCAAGCAAACTGCATTTATGGATGTAGCTGTACCAACAACTCGTCTGAAAGATACAAGTAATTTTTGATATAAAATTCATGTTTGTTTAATTCGGCTATTGCTATGAACACCCAGGTACAATTCAAGTTTAGAAGCAGACCATCATCTTTCATATGCAGAGCTGTGTTTGTCAGTGTGGTGCGTTATATTTTGTTAAACACACCAGTGCCACTTTTATATGTAAAGATGTTTGTTTGAATAAATTTTACATTGATAATGATGGGCTGCAATTAGGGTATGGGTATCGTTAAGGTTTTAAAATGATATATTGCCATTTATTAACCTTTATTATATTTATTGATACCACATATTGGTTCAGTACTTTAACGGTACTTTTATCTGTACTTTTTGTAGCGTTTTAAGTAAAAAGATTTGAACAGAATTAAGAACACTTTATTTTATTATTACCCTTCTTAAAGTAAAATATAATGAAACCAATAATTGTAAAACAAAAAATCAAATTTTTCCTGTAACAAGAGTGAACAATGGTTTGAAGGAACATAGTTGCAGCATGCAGGTCGACTGCAAACGACTTCTTCTGGAGAACTATCAACATGTTTGCCTTTTCTGGCAGAAGTCGGGACCTTTCTTGGCTTAATGTGCCCCCCTGCAGTTGAAAATACCCTCTTTGAGTTGCAAAATGCAGTTAAACAATCATCTGTGGCTAATGTTTATAGTTTATCATCAACACATTCACATAAATGAGTTAACTGTGTTTGGGATTAAAAGTAATACAGTTTTGGAGCTTCTTGAAAATGTAAAAATTAGCTGTTTTTTTGTTGCAACGGGCATTGTCGGTATCCACTCAGGAAATACATACTCTTGACCATTTTCCTCTCTCCACCATCAGCATTCTTTTAAGCGCAAACTTACGAGCGGTGTGTGCACTTAGCACGAGTAAGCTCTGTGTACTAGCTGACCGATGCTGTGTTCACACCAGACGTGGAAAGCGCGGATAAATCGTGATATTCGCGTGTAAACAGACGAATGAACAGAGTTTACTCGCTTCATTCGTGCGTCAAATCTGCTTCATTCGAGCGTCAAATTTACTTCACAACAGACGTGGATTCGCGTGATGGGTGGGGCTTCTGTCTGCCCGGTCACATTTAGCTTCCTTGCTAAATGGCTAACATGGATTTTATAGAGAAAATAGCTGTGTTCAAAACCGCATCGATTCGTTTGGAGTCGTATCTGAGCCCACTAGATCCTTTCAAAGGTGCACCCAGCTCTGTGAGCTCATAAACTCCTCCAGAAACTTAACCTGGATGATGGAAGCTTTCAGCGGTGCTTCTGACTGAGCCGAGCCCAGTTTGATGAACTGTTGTCGGTGTCGGCATAAGGATTTCCCCCTGGGACATCAAGAACAGGCGCTACATCATAATCACGCCCCCACACGAGCAAGCTCCTGATTGGTTAACACGGCGCGAATGTCCACTGAAGTTCAGATTTTCAAACTTGAGCGATCCGCATAATGTGCGTTGAGCGCGTCAATTGGCAAAACGCTCAACTCGTGTCACTTCATTCATGCAAATCGCGTCATTCACACCACTTTATTGGCACGTATTGTCTCTTCATGTCTTTGCATTGACTTAACATGTAAACCACTCGCGCTTGATGCTTCTTTCGTGTCTGGTGTGAGCGCAGCACTATACTTTCGCTTCGGTCCACAGGCGCAAGAAACCGCTGAGTGCATGTGCACAGCTGAGAACTGTGAAGGCCTTTGTACTTGACGCGCTCGCCATTGTACTACTGAGCGGAACAAGATGAACGCTTTTCACGTGAGCTTGGCAACACTGCAAACAAATTAGAAAAGTGTAGGTGACCTTTACTTAGCAATGATTCTCCAGTACCGATAGCAGAACAGTTAACGCCAAAGCTTATCGATACTTCTGTCTTTTATAATTTAGCACCGGTACCAATAAAGTACAGGGTTTCGGTGGCCATCTCTAGCTACAATGTCAAATGTTAACATTTGGTCATAATAATGTGGAAACTACAGCACATAGTCCTTGTCAGTAATACAGACACAAGTCAGCAGAAGCTTGAGGCTTGGTTTAATAGAAGCTCATTAGCATTTAAAGTATATGAAGCACTCACTGTGGATTGAGGTGTTTTTGACAGGGTAAAAATGTTACACTACCACTGAGAATTTTACTTTATCAAGATGTAAAATGAGCACATGATGTTACCCTAAACGTCTCTCTGTACTGTACTCTAGATGAATGTGATTGTCTTACTTGTAGTATTGTTTCTGAACCGCGCTCATCTCCACACGGAGGATCTGTTCCACCTTGGCAGGCAGAGATTTCTCCACATCCTTCTTTACTCTGCGCAGCAGGAATGGCTCCAGCTCTTTATGAAGGCTTGTGTAGCCCGAGTCTCTGCCTTTCCCATGTTCCTCTTCAAACATCTCCCACGAGTGAAATCTGCCAAGCATGACAGTTTATATCAGCCCTTCATTCAGTGACATCTCACAAACACACAGTATTAAACCAATACAAGAATGCGGTTAGCTCTTCTCTCTAGGGTTGTCAGCATTAACCACTTAAAAATAAACCACAAAAGACTAAAAGAGCTCCAGAAATACCACATGAAAAGTTTGCCTGGGTGTAGAAGCACTTCTAAAATAAAGCCTATGACTACAATGTGAAGTGGATTACAAAAGCTGGCTGATACAACAAGAGAACACCTACTTTTCAGGCATGATGAAGTGTAGCAGAGACCAGAGCTCTTTGAGTGAGTTCTGGAGGGGTGTGCCAGTGATCAGGAGCCTGTGATTGGACTTGAACTCTATCATAGTCTTGTAGAGCAGAGAGTCATCATTCTTCAGCCGATGGGCCTCGTCTACACCAATGAACGCCCAGCTTACATTTCCTAAAAATGACTACAAGAGGAAACAAATGTTATATGCAATAACAAGAGTTCCCACTTGAAGGTGCAGTATGCAAGTCTGACCTCCAGTGGATGAACTAGGGTGTTCAAAACACACACAAGAGCAGGTTGCCAGATTGATGAAACCAACAAAGGCTAATTGAAACTGTGTTCTAAATAAAAGCAACGGCACAAAATAGAAGGAATATTTTCCATAATAAAGAGTTTTTGTCCAAACAACACCTGAAATTTTGTATTTTATTATTTGCATTGTATCTTTTTCTTGCAGCTGAACAACAGAAAATTCAGTGTTAAATGCTAATAATGTTAGTTTGAATGCCAATTTACATGATATTTATTGTCATATACTGAAAGCAGCAGCAGATAGTTCACCTCAGATCTTGAAAATAAATTAAACCATTTGAAGTTGAACTTTAGAGCGGTGACTCAGTGCAAGCCAACACATATCAGTGATTCCACATGTGCATTTAGTAATGTTAAAGAGGTTTAATATGTGTTAATTAGATTGTAAACCTTACCATTTCGTTGGAGCGCAGAGAGTGCACTATTTTGTGCTTCTGAATGGCTCGATTTAAAATTTTATTGCATTTCATCTGGTGCAAACAGCCCAATTGCTTATCACTGCAAATCTTTCGTTGCATCTTGTTAGGACACAGTGTTACAAAGTAACCTGCTCACCTAATGCTTATATTTTCATTAATTAATTAATAATTATTTAATTAATAACCTCCTCGTGTGGAACTCTGAATCTGCGTCTGATTTCGCAGTTTGCTACTGTCCACCTGAGGTTGCATTTTCGGTTGCGGACAAATGCTTCAAGAGCCTTCATGACTGAATGAATGAAATACGCAGTTTTCAAAAGGCGGAAACCCGGGGTGCTGAAATATAATTGGCTAAACTGGCATTGGGCAGGTTAAAGAGACCAAAACAAAGACAGTCGTTCCGGCACATAGCGCCCATTTCCAAAGAAGAATATCTGACTCCAGCATTGTTTTTAAGATAAAGAGAATAGTCACTCAATATTTGCAAATATATTATGGAAATGTTATGGTTTAGAAAAGTCAAAAGCGTACATACAGCACCTTTTAAAGCCACGACTTGGATATGCGCATAAAAAAATGTTGATGGAAACGCCATGAAGCGCATAAATTTCGAAATTGCACATAAAAAATATATGCGCATAACTGAGTAGGATAAACTTTTTATTCGATGAGAAAAGATGCGAATAAACTGCTATCGAAACACTTTTACCGTATAAATTCCAGTATGGTCATGTGATTTTGTTATAAGAGATCATGTGATGATAAAAATGCGCGTTCACTGCGTGTCAGGATTGCCTTCTGAGGCACAAGACATTAATTATATGAAGAAAACATTGACAGATCTTCTCCTACTGCAGCAAATTACGATTTTACTGTTGATATTTGGCGCCAGTTAATCAGGCCGTGATGATTTTGTCCGATTTGACTCGTTGGATGGAAACGCTGCTTTATTCGCATGTCTTTTATGCGATAATCCAGTTTTGCACATAAAGTTCATTCGCATTTTTGGATGGAAACACAGCTACTGACTAAAAAGCTGAACCTCTATGGCATCTAATGAATAGAAAAACATACTACTTTTCTTACTTTAAAGACTTTAATAGCTACTATTAGGACAACATACTTATTACTACTATGTATACTATACAAAATATACTTATTGCGTACAAAGCTGTGAAGTGTTCCCTCTATCATGTTTGGTTGCTTATTTCATCATCAGATACTTTAACAAAGTTTATATTTAGCTTAGATATTGCCTACTTTTAACAGTCAGTATTTGAAGTGGTCATTTGGAAGCACAAATTACCAGACTTTAAATGTCTAGAATAGACCTTTAACATTTAATAAAACAGAAATTCCATCACACATGGTGATACATTATTTAAAATCATATTATTACATTGTTTAATTAAAAAATAAAATAAATAAATAAATAAATAAATAAATAAATAAATATTATAAAAGTAATAATTTATTGTATATGTTAGGATTTGATTTGTAATTAACTGTATTTTGTTATTTAACTAAACTGAGCGAGATAATGACACTATATTGTCTTGCTACAGATACTTTATAAACAAATCTCTTTTGCCTACAGTGCTTAAATATTTTACCCATACTAAATGCTGCAGCTTAAAGCCTACAATTATTTCCGATTTGTTTCCATTTATAAAGTTTCTCAGTGTTTCACAAGATGAATTTGGCTTGAATAATACCTTATCCTTCAGCAGAATTTCGTATGTAGTAAGCAGAATGTTCAACTTCAGTCGTTTGGTTTGCGGATGCATCCATTCATGTGTTCGAATCTGAAGAACAAACAGAAAAATACTCAGATTTGTTCTGTACTTACTGCGTGCAAGAAATCGAGAATCTTCTCACGGTCCTTTCCAAAAGTCTTACCATGTTTCTGCTGTTGATGTCACCCAGGTACACCACAACATTCATCAGAGGAGCCCAGAGCTGTATCTCCCTCTGCCAGGATGTGAGGGTGGAGAGTGGCACCACCAAAAGGAAAGGGCCGTAAAGCTGGTGCTCATGGAACAAGTAATTGAGGAAACTAATGGTTTGTATGGTTTTGCCCAGACCCATCTCATCTGCCAGGATACAACTGTTTCCTCTGGAAAAGCAGAAGAGTAAACATGAAGAAACCCATCATGACTTTTGAGCAAATTAAAAGCATGTTCAGAATTGTATCTTGCATACGGTCTCATCCATGTTTTCAAGGCTAAATATTTGTTATTTGGAATTAATTTAAACCAGTTTCAAATTTCTGAAAGTTCTGTATTGGTTTACATTATCACTACATGTATGCTAAACAAAATTTGCAACTTGTTCAGATTGATTGTTTCTACCATAATTTATATAAAACTAGAGCTCATGCAGGTCATAGCATTTTTAACCAACTTTCACATCAATGGCTGGTTGTTAATTAATTAGTTCACTCACAATTTTAAATTGTCATTAATCCTCATGTTGTTCCTATCCAAAAATATATATTTTATTATTTAAATAAATAAATAAAGCAAAAGCAAAAACATGGTCAAAACACTTCATGTGACTTCCGCAATTTAACTGTAATCATACAAAGACCCAAAAACACTTTTGTTTGCTAAAATAAACTGAAAAAAACAGCCTTGTTTGTCTGATTACAGCTGAACCACTGAAGTCACATGGAATGTTTTTACTACCTTTTCTGGACTCTTGCTGTTTATAGAGGGTCAGAGAGCTCTCGAATTTCATCTAAAACAGCTTCATTTGTGTTCCAAAGATGAACAAAGATCATGACAGTGGAGTAATTAATAACAGAATTTTAATATTTGGGTAAACTAATGTGTTTGAACACATTTTTAAATTTATTTTTTATACTTTAATGTTTACACATTAAATTACACATTTCTACACTTATACTTGTATTTTAAATTGATTTTATAATTGTTTATGTTAAGCGCCTTTAATTACCATTGTGTATGAAATGAGCTGTATAAACAAAACTGCCTTGCCTAAGACACAATATGCAAATTACATATGCTATTGACCATATTCTCCGGGTATGAGTTGGCGCAGCCATTTGAGTCTTTATGTCTCGAGACTTCCGGTCTCATTCACATCCATTCATGTTTAGATGTTAAAAACAGCTCATTCTGCTGCTTGATGTTGAAAACTGATGTTTTCTTATTATATTATTCTGTATAGTCATGCAAACACTTTGTAGAGCGAGTAGTTTGACCGTTTTCCTCTGTTTATTATTCCTAGACATTTCCCAGATAGGCGACTGAATCGGAAGTTCAAAAACAATCACAAAAACGAGCGACTTCAGCATTGAAGAATAAGGTCAATATCAGAGGTGTTCAACCCTGTTCCTGGAGATATACCTTCCTGCAAATTTGAGCAACCCCTATAAAACACACCTGCCTGTAATTATTAAGTGCTGTTCAGGTCCTAATTAATTGGTCCATGTGTGTTTGATCAGGGTTGGAGCTGAACTCTGTTGGAAGGTAGATCTCCAGGAACAGGGTTGAGCACCCCTGTGCTATATGAATAGTGTATATGTGTAAGATCAAACCCATCAATCCTACTAATGAATTAGTTGAGTGGATTCAAGTGTAGATAATGAACTGATGTGATGCCTTCTAGAGATTAAAAAGAACCCGACATACTTGCACCAAGAATGGGCCATCCAATTCAGACCATCTAACTGATAGTCCCGCAGCTCCAAGCCTTCTCCACCAATGTAATGAGGTTGCTTCTTCATGGGAACAAACCGTGGCCTCTGTTTTAAAACCTAAAAAAAATAAAAAAAATAAATAAAAATAATTCACTGGCTGCACAGTTTGTGGTTTTATTTACTTTTTCCGACGGGCGTTTAGGGTTACCTTGCAGTCTCTGGAGGGGATGGTTTTGCACTGGTTCCGACTCATGTACTCATCAATGCATTTTTGAAACTTTTTAGATATAAGAGCACCGTCTTCCCAGCTGCACTCGGAGTATGGCAACCCTTGCCATTTACAAAGGTAATCTGGATAGCCTGCGGCAGACTTCTGATTTGAATGTCCTACAAGAATTAGACAAAAGTGAATGCAAATATGCACATACAATAGGGCCTCAAAACAATAAAAAGCTTTGTTTCCTCTGACTAAGACAACTACTGTTTAGATATTATTGAGACGCTTCCTTCTTACTTTGTTTATAATCGACATGATGTCTGAGAACTACTAAACAAATACACATTAAATGGCTTACAAGTTGAGCGGAAAAACAAAAAAAACTGTAATAGGATGTGGATTGGCAGAGAGTGGGTGATCTTCAAAAGCACTCAACCACAAGCGTTTACACTATAAAAAAAACAATCCAATCCAATGCGTCTTCAACTACCACTGGATGTGATCTAAAGTGGACAACCTAAAAACATTTAAGATCCCATTTAAGATGTATTAAGCATTCCCCAGTTGTAATCAAGTAAGATTGATACATTTGAATAGGAAAAATGATTCTGCATCGATTTAGAGATTTTTAAAAATGTATCGTGATTCTCTCTTAAATCAATTCTGAGGCTAGTATTTACACAGAGATGGTGCTGTATGTTTTACAAACAGCCATACTCAGCTTGCCTCCAATTCAGTTAAAACAGTTACAAATCATAGTGAGCTTTACATTAAAATACTTAATTAAATGTAATCAATTAGATTAAAATGAATCACTTGACACAAAAGCAGAGATGCAAGTATATTTGAGCACTTACAGTACATGTCAAATGCACAAACCCCATTATTTGTAAGCATCTGCCATGAGTGTACGAGCCTAGAACAGCACGTTTTTTAAAAAACTAGCCTAGAACACCATCTGCGGTTTAAAATAACCAGCCAAGAGTGCCATCTACTGTTAAAAACTAGCCTGGAGCGCCATCTTCGGTTTAAAAAACAAGCCTAAAGTGCCATCTACTGTTAAAAACTACCCTAGAGCACCATCTGCGGTTTAAAATAACTAGCCAAGAGTGCCATCTGCTGTTAAAAAATAGCCTGGAGTGCCATTTGCGGTTGAAAAAACTAGCCTAGAGTGCCATCTGCTGTTAAAAACTAGCCTAATGTGCCATCTACAGTTAAAAACTAAATTAGAGCACCATCTGCGGTTTAAAAAAAAAAATAATCAAGAGTGACATTTACTGTTAAAAACTAGCCTAGAGTGCATCTACTGTAAAAACTGACCTAGAGCATCATCTGCGGTTTAAAAAAACTAGCTTAGAGTGCCATCTACTATTAAAAACTAAACTGGAATGCCATCTACTGTTTAAAAACTAGCCTAGAGCACCATCTACAGTTTTATAAAACTAGCCTAGAGTACCATTTAGCATTAAAAACTAGCCTAGAGTGCCATCTACTGTTAAAAACTAAACTAGAATGCCATCTACTGTTAAAAACTAGCCAAGAGCGCCACCTGCTGTTTAAAAAAAATAACAGAGTCAATAGCCTAGTGGTTAGTGCATCAACATATAGCACTGAGGTGCTCACGAAGACCAGAGTTTAATTCCCAGCTTGAGGTTCTTTGACAATTCTTACCCCTCTCTCTGCTCCCTATGCTTTCCTGTCTCATCAAAAAAAGGTTAAAAACCTTTTAAAGGTTTAAACCCTTTAAAAAATAAAAAAAAAACAAGTGCGACAAAACAACATAAGGACTATGTAATAGACTGTGAACAATTTTGTTCTTTGATAGTCGCTGGCTGCTAATATGATTTCCCTATTTAGGACTTGCAAATATATTTTTCTGAAATATTATTATTAAGGAGAAAGTCTGAATGTGTGAATATAGAACCAACTTAAACTCAATCTCTGCTTAAAAGACAGTGCAGCCACAAAATACTAATTAACTGTTATTTTAAATCTTTATAAGAAGAGCAAGAAGTTTAATCGTTCAAAATTAAACTAAATTAAAAAATCTCTACAGGAAAAAATTACGTATCGGAATAAAGATGTTTATTTTTTGCATATATATACACGTTTTAACCTATGCTAAATCACAATGATAAAATATTTCACCAATACTGTAACAATTCATTTTCATAAAAGTTCATTTAATTTGGAAATGTTTGCAATTTTAGGCCAAGAGTGCTTAAAACAGCTTTCAGAGAGAATTGCGATGCCTTCTGAAAATAAAAAAAAAACAATCCAGGGATCGCAAAGCATCGCACCCAGTCCTAGTAATCAGACTGATGAAAACATCTCAACACCAACAAGCACATAACGACAGCATCTGCTTACCAATAATTCTCTCTACAAGTTGATATTGAGAATGCAAGTCATCCATGAGCTCCTGCTGACAGTTGAAGTACTCCACATCCTCAGGTGAAGCAGCTTTGAGCCTAAAGAGAGCAGTGCAAAAAACTAAATTAGCATCTTTAGCCAATGTTATCTACAGAAAATTAAAGCTTAAGTGAGCATTTGTACCATTTCTTTTTCTCCTGCTCTTTTTTTTTAAAGTTGTCCAGTTTCTTCATGCCCTTCACATTCTGTTGTTTGAGCGTCTCCTCTGTCTCCCAAGTGTTGTGAATGTGAGACCAGTTCTTCCACTTGATCAAATATTGCACCTCTCCTGCCTGTCTGTTGGGGTCGAAGTTGGCGTTGGGATCACCATCTGCCTCTACAGCATATACTGTGGTCACAGCCCCTGTTACTGTAAAGAAAAAAGATGAACATTTAACAAACACAATGTATTTCCTATAAAAGATTTGTTCCAATAATTACTCCTGAGCTGGTTTTCAGCACCCAAGTTTTAAATATATATATATATATATATATATATATATATATATATATATATATATATATATATATATATTTTAAACTTGGTAAACTCCCAATAAAGATTTAGCTGTTGGACATTTAGGCATCACAGAAATTGTGGAATCTATAAAACAATGCAGCTCCAAAAAGCATTTCAATATTCTGCATCATTATTCTCACCTCCTTTCCTGCCTATCCTCATTTCCATGACTCTCTCCAGTGTCTCAAACTCATCCTCCTCTGGTGGTGGGACATCCTCTCCACACACCTCCACCAGGTCATCCGAATCGGTCTTCAGCTCCTCATCTTCTTTGTAGCTCACATTGACCGTGGCCTGCCGTCGGGGCCCTGCCAAAGCTTTTTTATAGTCGTCTTCATCATCTGAGGAAGAGTGGGAGGGCTTCTTCTTGGGAGCTTTGTTGTTTCTCCCATTCCTGGCATTGGCCCTGCGAGAGAGAAGCAGAGATCCATTGAATGACTATTCACTTAAACAACAAAATAGCCATAAAAACCGATCATTATGCAGTAAGCATATGTGAAAAGAGCAAGACTAAACTTGACGTTTTTGTTAAAGATCCTCAAGCATTTTTCACCAATTACAGCGTCCTCTACTAAAAACGAAGAGCATCTGTTATGCGAGCACAATAGGCGATAAAAGTAAGCAAATGTTTTGTCGAGATTATCTGAGGCACAACTATAGTGTCCATCTTCATCTGGAATAGGGAAAAGAACAGCAGCTCAATGCATTTAAAAACAATCACAAAACAAGATATTTCTGCTTTAGCTCAAAAATGGTTAGTTACAACATGGTATAATACGTTTTCAGTGTGGTATTTTAAGCTGGAAGCAGTTCCGTGACACTGCTCCTAAGGCAAGTTTGGCAAAAAGCATTGGTGAATGAGCGAAGTTTTTTTAAAACAATAGCCATTTCAATAAAGTCTTTTTAACTGTTTCTCTTACTACGAGTGTGTCTGATCTGATAGTACAGGAGCCAGTCATCAATCATTACAGACTGGCGTTTTTCAGGGGGAGAAGCTCAAACCAGACATGTGCTTTTTATGACAGTTTGTGGTCAACAGACGCACAGGAATCTCAGCAAATACTTGCTTCACAGACATTTAAAAAATCCATAGAAAGCTTTAAATCTCTACTTTTAAATGAACCAACTACTCTTAAAAACAAAGGTTTATTTGATTTTGTAATCTGTATAAAATGAACGCAAGGTAGGGCTGCACGATTCTGGCTAAAATGAGAATACGAGTAGACTTCTATTATTGTTATTCTCAAACATGTGGTAAAACAACAATATAATATTAGGCCTATGCGTAGGTCTGCTGTTGGTTAAAATGAACAATTTTGTATAGACTTGGAATGGTAGATTTTAACAAACTTTAATGTCATTGACAACATTATTTGACCATTTTTTTCACTGGTAAAATGAAACAATTGTCATTATCAGATTTCCTCTTGCATTATATTCAATGTTATAAAGGCTAGAGTAATTATGCTGACAATGTTATAGATTTATTTTCATGCAAAACACCTTGTGTTCGATATGAAAGAAAAAAACAAAATGCTTGTCGTAGGCTAATCATAACTCTAAAATGCTATATGATCATTTAAATGATCACCGGTTTCGTTTTCATGGCTACAGTCACTCAAAAAACATACATGGAAATCATACTTCCCGCGGGGCTCCAAAACGATTGCTTTGTGCAAGAAACTGAACCTTATTTACAGCTTTATTAGCTGTTATTCATAGTCTATGCAGGTTCTGTTCACTAAAGTAGACATCATTGGCTTGCACGTGCGTCCTCTCGGTAGTAAACAAACAGCACGTCAGCTAACGTGTGATTTCGCAGCCACGAATACATCATTACATTAAGACAGAAATGACATTTTACAGTGAATTGTACCTTATAAATACATTTAGTGACACTTTTGACGACATTTGCTGTCCATGTTGCTGTGAAGACTTGTGTGACCACCTTTACGCTTCTCTCCTGTGTAAGGTCAAATTGAGATCGCAATCTTTTTTCGATTAATCCTGCAGCCCTAGTATAGTCCATCATGTTTAAACGCACATCACATGACATCTGCTACTTAAACGCCCACAAACTTGTAAAGAAAGAGCCGCTGTCATTTCTGGAGGAGATTCACCATCAAGACCAAGTTGTGTACTACTTCTGAAGACTAGCGCAATCTGACGAAGAATTATCCAGAGGATGATAATGAGTAGAATGGCCATAAATGAGGTTGGCGTCGTATCTCGTTCTTTTAAAATGCGTATTAGCTGAAAAAAATGCTGATTTTGTTTGAATTGAATGTTTAGAAACGAAACTTATGAGACAGCTGTTGTTTAATGTCATTGGTGATTCCAAATATGTATTGAAATCGTAAGCTTGGCAAACAGATTTTGATGTTTCCCTATTCAGCGGAATGCCCGAGCATACTACCGGAAATGGATTTTAAAGATGGCTGCCGAGTTACATTACTTGCCTTAAAGAGACTTTGCCAAAGAGGACCAACACATTAATTACCCCTGCTTTTATTTGGTTTGGGATTTTACATTATGGGGAGGGTTGGAACATTACCCCTTGTAAAAAGAGGCAAAAGAGCCCACCTTTAAATATTTTACTTCAAATAATAGTTAAATGTGCATAACTTCTAAAAGCAGGATAGACGGCTACATACCATTTTGCTTGTGTGATGACAGTTAGACCTAAAGCTGCAATAAATAGGTGTAGCAAACATGTCAATAACTCACTTCACAGGAGTGGCCAAGTTTGGTCTTCTAAAACCACATTCCTGCAGAGCCCCATTTCAAGCTTCAACGAGTAAGATCACTTTCATAATGATTGGTCACCACCGCCTTCCTTAGTATTTTAGTTTGACCTACTAGGGCTGCACGATTCTGGCTAAAATGAGAATCAGATTTTTTTTTGCTTAAAATAAAGATCATGATTTTCTCACAATTCAGTAGATGTAAAATAATGGTTAATATGAGTAGGCTATTATTATTTTCCAAACATATGGTAAAACAACAATATTAGGCCTATGTTCAAGTCTACTGTTTGTTAAAATGCTAAATTTTATATATACTAGGAATGGTTGACTTGAATAGACTTAATTCACATTAAAGTGATGGCATCAGAATACATCCATTCATAATGCTAATTTTGAACTATTTGCATTATGTAGGCTAGAGTAGGTGTCCACGTTGCCGAGAAACGTACATAAAACAAAGTGAAGACTTATGAGACCACCTTTCTGTTTTTCTCCTGAACCTGAAAATATAAATGGCTAAATCGTGAAGATGCTGGCGCGCACGTGTGTGTGTGTGGTCGAATCGAGATCACAATCTTTTTTCGATCGTGCAGCCCTATGAACTACTATTGAAGTCAATGGCAACCATCAACTGCTCATTAGGCATAGGCTGGTATAAGATGATAACCTTGGATAAAATGATCACGGATTCACAGTATGACGGTAATGTGATTACTGATATAATATATGCTCTTTTTTAATGTCTGGCTAAAAAACAAAACCCTTTTCTCTATTCAACACAATATATTTTTTAGAAACATTTAAAGTATTTTGGACAGTGTACATGCCAGGCTAAATAATTCAAATGAATCATTGACTTCTGCTGTCTTCATTAGTTTCAATAACAGAGATTTCATTACAATTTCAACAATGGCATCTTTGGATATCTTTTCTTTTGGAGATACTGTTGTCCTAAAAAAATAAAAATTAAAAATAAATAAATTAAAAATAAATTAAAAAAAAAAAAAAAAACAACAACTTACAAATACCTTAGGAATGGTATAGCAGAAAATTTTGGCGGTTTTAAAACCTTGACTTTTCTAAACCGCGGTATACCTTAAAAACGGTTATTGACTGCTTATATTCCAACACTGCTCACAATATTTCAACAAAAGAAACTCATACAAGCTTGGGAAAAGTGGCGGCTGAATATAACTGAATTTGCATTGCACAAGTGAACAACTTGTAATCAAAACACAAAACAAGTTATTCATGGTTTAAGTGTTAATACAAAAAAAAAAAAAAAAAGACATGATGGTGAGTGTAAACAAGCACACTTTGACCAACGAGAGGACCGTTATACTCACACATATTTTCTCACATTTTGATGCACTTTTTGAAATGATGCCTTGTGAAAGCAAATAAAAAACTTGTTTGTTTTTTAAAGCAAAGAAGCTTTTAAGGATTCCATAAAATTCTGTGAATTCTGTATAAAAAACCACATTAGAATTATATTACTATATTTGGTTTAACTTTGTGAAACTCTACAGCGTTGACTGAGGAAAGATGCTTACTCTGTGTGTTTAAACCCAGTTAACATGCTGATGTAATAAAGGGTTTTGACAACTTATAAATAATCTATTGGTCTAAAACCCTGTAAAAACAAAACCGAAGGATTTGCATGGAAAACCGTTTGCATAAAATAGCAAAACCAAACCGAGATCAAAGAAGGAACTTTACTTGTTAGAAGGTTTTCTGCTCTTGACTTTGTGACTGGGCTCATAGTCTGACACCGACTCGTCACTATTCGCTTCCTCCTCTGCTGAAGAGTCCGAGGAACCACTTCCTGAACCTGAGCCCGAGTCAGAGTCTGATCCTGACCTACACACACACACACACACAGGCAGAGTAAACCACATGCTGAGCAAGACCATAATCTCATATGCTTTACCATTGCAAGCAGATTCTACAGCAAATAAACAGCCACTCACCCTTTACTCCTGCTCTTTGAGTCATCATCTGACTCATCACTACTGGAAGAGTCCTGCAGGTGAGGAAAGAACATTTTACAACTGAGGGATTTGGACAGGGATTTGCTTTGAACTCCTGCTACAAAAAGAGCATGCAGTACCTCGTCTGAGCCTGTGTTTGAGGAGCTCTGCTGCTGGAGCTGCTGCTGTTGGATCTGCTGCTTCCTGAGCATGGCCGTCCTTTGCACTGTCAGGATACTCGGGTTGGACTTCCAAAACTGCAAAGTCACAACATAAAACTTTTCAAAGATTTTCCCACAAAAGCTGTTTTCAATGGCTGTTAATGGCGTGAACAAAAAAACAGTCAAGTTTCAGATGCAAAAGAAGAGAAATTGATCCGAAAAATGTGAACATTTTTATTTCAAAGTACACGCAGGAAAATCCCAAAATATGTATGAGATAGCATGAGAATGATGGTAATGCTTGACTGAGTATGAACCGCTGTTTCAAGAATGTGATTGGCTGGCATGTGCATTAGTATAATTGCATAACATGATCTAATTGGTGCTTGCATTGGCGCTTGAAGTTGAACAGTTTTCCAACATCTTCCACAAGCAACTGAGCCAACGTAATTCGATAGACCCACAGTTCAGTGGTACTTGACGTCACTCCATTCAAAGTAAATGAGACATTTAATTATTTACATAGAGAAGATCTACGATATGCATAATTTGTATAGGAAATCATTGACAGTTCCATCAAAGTAAAGGAAATTTTAGAAATTTGCTGAATTTTAACAGCAGAAATGGAACAGTCCAATAAACTTTGTATTTTAAAAGACAAATAAAACTAAAAGTCGTTACACCTACAAAACTGTAACAACTCGATTAATTAACCTGAAATTTGTCATAAATTGTCAAATGACCTAAATTAGTTGATGGTTGATTTTATGTAGACTTTAAATAACTAAAATATGTGTAAAATCATTTGAAACCTTCAAGCTTACCGCTGCCCCATCGATTTTGTTGTCTTGATCATTCTTTTCCTTGGATTTCTCCGAGTCCGAGTCTGACTGGCTTCCAGAATCAGAGCCACTTCCTGAGTCGCTGCTCCCTGATTGGCTGCTGCTAGAACTGCTACTGCTTGAACTCGAGCCAGAGCCAGAACCTGATCCTGACCCAGACTCATCATCTGAATTACTGACACAAACAAACAAACATGCATGATTACTGATCAAAGTCAAGTCAGCTCACTTTAAACATTATTTACTTTGTATGAACAGATTAAAAATTATGAAGACAATTAACAATAACAATGATCATTTTGAACAAGACAAAACTTACAAGCATTTATTATGATTATGCAATAATATAATTATCATGAACATTATAATGTTACCGAATTCACCAAAAGAAATTCTGTCATCACTAACTCCTGATAAAAGTTACAAACTTGTAAGAAATATGTACATTAAATTGCATCAATGGCATAATTTCTAACTAACTTAAATGCTAGTGCATGCTTATCCAGCAACAACAATGAAGCTTAAGTTCAAAATAATGTGAAAAACTTGAAAAACAATCTGCTTTGGAGCTGGTATTGAAAATACTAGTTAAACAACTGTTCCAACTGCTTCTTATGACACTCTAAACCCAACATATTTAAACTTTTATATGAAAGACAAAAATGAGACATTCGATTTTGCAGTTTGCGTAATATTTACAAAAATAATTTTATATTAAAAAATATATATATATTTTTTTTAAAAACGTTAAAAAAACAACAAAATTTATGTAAATTTACAGCAACAATATACCCATCAATATTTAATATAAGAATAAAGAATATATGAAGAGTTCAGATGCAAAAACCTCTAAGTGCCATCTTGGTTTTACTTCTACAAGAAGCATTTTTCTTATGTTTATGTTCAGTTATTTCATGTTAAAAGTGATGAAGAAAACCTATTCTTTGCCATTAAAGTGACATTACTGAATTAAGACATAGGAGCCTGAGAAAAATGCTAATATTAGAAGTAAACTTCAGATGGCACTTGGAGGTTTTTGCATCTGAACTCTTCCTACACAGTTATATAACATTTAAATAATTAACACAGCTGCAATTTAGTTTTTCATTATTGACTTGTGTATTCAATCCAGTCTACATTCAAACATGCTAAAGATACATATTATTAATAAATATTGCAATTATACAGCAATTCTCTGAAGCAGATTTGGTTTCAGATCTCTAGCATTACTCTCACACCTTTAACAATCTTTTCCCAAAAGAAAATGACATATGCAATGTGTTATTCGTGCATTGTTGTTCAGTAATAATGAGCCTATTCTCACTTTATATCATTACATATATATAAAACTGAATTATAAGTAGGTCTGTCACAATAATCAATATATCTACTTATCGCACAATACATGGAAATGACCTCAATGATTTTTGGTGATGCAATATATATTGCCAATATGTAAAAAAAAAAAAAAAAAACGATTCTTGCAGCATTTTAGCTGATTGCACAACCTCTCTATCTCTATTGGAGGTGTCAGTACGGTTAAAAAAACACTATAGTATTTACCATAAATGACTAAAGTATATTGCCAAGTGGGTGCCTGACAACTGAAAATAGATCTGGTAGCAGATATTGCAGCCTGTTACTTTTTATCTTGTATTTTTTTTTTTATTTGTTTAGGATATGCGTTTTCACATTCTGATTCCAATGCCTAATTATTAATTTGTTAAAATGACTATAATTAAATATTTTTTTAGAATAAAATATGATGGGTTCTTTAGAAAAGTGTACAATAATATTATATTGTCATTCAGGTATTATATATATATATATATTTTGGTGCAATATATCGTATAACAAAAAAATAGATGTTGTGACAGGCCTAATTATAAGATAACTGACAAGCACAAATCTGATTAAACAGGCGTTATGTTAATTAATTCAGCAGAAACAATACATTAAAATAACAGTAATCATTATTGCGATATGCAAATGAACAACTGAGATCTAGTTAGATGTACAGGTATATTTTATTGCTATTTATAAAGCAATAGTTAAAGCACGTATACAGTTAGAATGTTCTAATGTGAAAAGTCTGCCGTCTCTTTTTTATTTTTATTCTTTGTTGTTTTTATTTTCTTATACTTGTTTCTTTAATACCCATTTATGTAAAGCACTTAGAACTAGGGCTGGGTATCGAGTTCGATACTTTTTAAGCACCGACCGAATCGTCTCGATACTATCGAGTATCGAAAAAATCATTTTCGTTCGGTACCAAATTTCGATACCCAAGGGTATAATCTTGTCAACGTCAGTGAGCTAGAAAACCTGCGGCATCC
>CAIGQQ010037750.1:2070316-2103602 GCA_903798035.1 Danio albolineatus | reverse complement strand
GGGTATCGGTATCGGTATCGAAAATTTTGGAACGATACCCAGCCCTACTTAGAACTACCATTGTGTATGAAATGTGCTATATAAATAAACTTGCCTTGCTGTTAAAAGGATTGTTCACCACAAAATTAAGGTTTTTTTGGTTCTGTTGAACACAGAAGATGTATTGAAGAAAACTGAATAACTGTAACCACTGACATCCATAGTGTATATCCTATTGTCAAACTGATTTGAAACAAGTCAAGGGTGAATAAATGACAGAAATAAAATTTGGGCCTAAATAACTAAACATTCATAATTTTAATTTTTATAAAGACAAAAATAAGACATGTTGAAGAATGCTTAAAAACACCATCATAGTAGCATAGTAGCAACAAAAATTACTTTGGAAGTCAATGGATTTCCCCCCCACGTTCTTTAAACTCTTCTTTTGTGTTCAACAGAAGAAAAAACTCAAGTTTGGAAAAAGTGAAGGATGTAAATGATGGCAGAACGTTCGTTTCTAAGTTAACTATCATTTTGAACTCCCTGCTTACAGCAAATACATACAGAACAGAAAGTAGACGACTCCAATAAGAATCAAAGCCATCAAAACAAGTGTCCATATTTCCCAAAATTAAACAGCAAAAAAGAAAAAAAAAATCACTAAAGAAATGAAACTGGTTTAGTACACAAGCATGATTAAGAGAAAAATGACCACTCATTTAAGGGAAAACTATTATATTTTAACATCAACATGAACTGTGATTACCTGGACTCTCCGCTGCTGTTGCTGACACTTTCATCCTCGCTGCGTCCATCCATCTCAATCAAATATTAAAGATTAGTCCCTGATGAGATGCTAACAGTCTGTGTGTGCCGCTTCAGAGCAGCTCACCTACAAAATATATATATATATATATTTAAAACCAAATTAGACCAGAAGCTCATACAAATGAGACGTTTCTATCAAAGTGACTTTTGCTTGACAGTAAACAATGGTGATTCCTTTCAGTCTACGGCAGTCAGAGAAAGTGATGAACCCAAAATAATGATGCTGGAACTGTCTGTTTTGTTTATTTCTAGCATTAATATGAACTGCAGATGTGTGCAAAGTAGTAAAACTGATCATATATTAATATTCGTTTCCATTTATGAGGTGCATTGAATGTTTACAGATCAGTAGTAGTCCTCATGTTGCTGGGATTAACTGCTCCATCAATAGCTTCTTCGTTACTTAACCTCTTCATATCACTAAACCTTACCTTTATCCTTAATTTATAAATTACAGTGACAAATCACATGTTTTTATTTCTACTAAAACTCCACATGAGCCAAACATAACTCTCTTCGCTTATGTAAAGAAAAACATTAAGCATTGCTAAATGAATGAAAGTGATCAGAGTGGTATTGACCGCAGAGGCCTCTAGGGTTTCAGGCCTGGGAAGCCGCGGACTCGCCTACGCTTTACAGCCGCTCAAAGCGGCGCCGAGCACGGGCACAGGTGCGCATTACCGTCGGGTCACCTTTACATTCAGGACCGTTTACAAATACCTATCGTCACGAATGTTCTCCGGCCTTAAAAGTACACTTCATATAACAAATACTTATTTCAGGAGTTTGTTTTGATCATTTGCCCCATTAGTCGTACTGGATTGGCGCTACATTTCAAATCTTTCATCAGTCTCTTTCTGTTGTAGCAAGCTAACTTAGCTTAGCACGCTAAAGCTAAGAGAGAAGCGTGTGTTAGCTGTTTGGCTACCGGTCGCTAACACAAGTCAAGCTATGGGGGTACAGTATAGATGTAATTTTGACCACACTAACAATGTATCACAATTTTGAGACCGTATGAAGATAACCTCCCGAGCTTAACACGCCATTAGTTTGTTTAGCCAATTATCTCGCGTGCTAAGCTAAATGAGCAGCCCCACTCAATTGGAGTTTGATTTTTATGGGACTTTCTGCTTTCAATTCAACTGGGTCGTTTCAAGCACTTGAAACAAACAGTTGTGACTGTGAACTTGCGGGATTTGCCTCATTGACGGAGCTTCGAGTTGAATTTTAGGTGTTGTCTGTGTAATTTTGTCCGATCATCATGCTGTTGTTGATTCCCGCACTGCGCTTCTGTAGATCCGCCGCTTAGTTTGTTTTCATTAGCCTTTAAAACAGTCAAACACAGCAGCGCGCGTGTCATACACGCATAAAGCGGTGAATACCCGACCAGCACCGATTTCTTAGCTCAGTCCATCGCGTTCTACACAGAGCTGCCGTGGTTTTGGAGGTGTTTTTATCTGTTACCTGTCTGCCTGTGCGCTGTTTTCCGACTCTTTCAGATGATCGCCGCTGTCGCTCGGGAACTCCACGGAAAACTCGTACACTTTATTCTGAGAGAGAAGTTTCTGGATTTCCCCTCCACGGTCAAGAGTGCCTTGGGTTTAGATGCTAAGCAGTTTTAAGTATTCCATGTGCCGGGAAAACAGATGGGATAGTAGGCATATTTCAGCTGTAAATCCTACACCAGCCGGCCTCCGCCATGACGCGCACGAGCACAGAGAGCGAGAAACCCCGGGCTGTGACGTCACCCGCCGCCGCCGCTCTCCCGCGAAACAGCACAATCAATATTTTGGTTCTGAGCGACCCATCGAAAGGAAACAACAGCCACACTTTACAGTACGCTTCCATCCGGTAATGTATTTACTAACACGACCATACAAAATTCAACAGAGCATTAATTTTAGTTCGTGAAAATATCGTTCTTGATAACTCACAACTTTGGATTTTAGTAACGTTTTAAGGGTCAGTTCACTCAAATAGGAAAATTCTATCAATATGTACCCATCCTTCACTTGTTCAAAAACTTGTTCACTTGTTGCAGTTCCTCCTTCTGTATACGTTTAGAAGAATATAAAGTCTACGTTTCGACTTTTTAAATCCATAAACTAAAAATGAAACCTGTATATCTTTCTATTAGTTCAACATTTACTCTCCCTCTTCAGGTTTTAAACCTTTATATATTTTTTGTTCTTCACAAAACAAGATATTTAGAAAAATGCTGGTTGTTACAGAAATCCTAAGAGGCTGTGCATTGAACAATTTTTTCTCTCTTGTTTTGTCGTGATCACGACTTAATTATCTCATAATCTCAACATAATTTGTTTTCTTGACATAAAAGTTGTTTCACAAAATAACGACTTAATTTTCTCGTGATCTTATTGACATAACAAAAAGTTATGTCATGTTCACAACTTTTTTGCATTTATGAATGTATTTATTATTATTATTATCATTCATTCACTCATTCATTCATTCATTTTCCTCTCTGCTTAGTCCCTTTATTAATCTGGAGTCACCCCAGCAGAATGAACCGCCAACTTATCCAGCATATGTTTTACGCAGCGGATGCCCTTCCAGCCGCAACCCATCTCTGGGAAACATCCATACACACTCATACACCACAACCCAATTCAGCTATACCACGTCTTTGCACCGTATAGAGTTGCTTTAAAATAGTAACAGTTGAGGGAATATTATTGTAAATAATGATATATAATAAATGAAATAAAATGGAAATAATGCCACGGTGGCGTAGTGAGTAGCACGTTCGCCTCACAGCAAGAAGGTCGCTGGTTCGAGCCTCGGCTGGGTCAGTTGGAATTTCTGTGTGGAGTCTGCATGTTCTCCCCGTGGTTGCGTGGGTTACCTCCGGGTGCTCTGGTTTCCCCCACAGTCCAAAGACATGTGGTATAGGTGAATGGGGTAGGCTAAATTGTTCTTAGTGTATGAGTGTGAATGAGTGTGTATGGATGTTTCCCAGAGATGGGTTGCAGCTGGAAGGGCATCCGCTGCGTAAAACAAATGCTGGATAAGTTGGCGGTTCATTCCGCTGTGGCGACCCCAGATTTATAAAGGGACTAAGCCGAAAAGAAAATGAAATAAAATGGAAATATCGGTTGGAGGGGCGTGGCTAATATTTCACCCAAACTGTTAAACTGATGTCATCAGAGAAGGACTGCTGTTGCCGAGTGGAAGCAAATGTTTAGTTTTTGAATAGCTCCTCCCCATTTAAAAAGAAACAGCCAATAGCTTTTCGTTTTATCACAGCTCATCAAATGAAAAGTGTCTTAAAAGAGGCCGAGGCATGTCAGATGCTAGAGAGTATTATTAGATTGGTCAAGATTTGATGAGAAACTGAAGTTTGATTTAGGTGGAAGAGACAAACTGCAAGCTTTACATGTTTATATTTGTTTTCTATTTTTATAAACGTGAATTTTGTCCCTGTTTTGGAGCACACTATAGCTTATAGATGTCTTTAAAACTAACAGACTAAAACTAACATATTTATTTATTTATCCTTTATTTTACCAGGAATTTCCTATCGAGATATGCATCTCTAGGTGTCACGGTGGTGCAGTAAGTAAGGCTGGGTCAGTTGGCATTTCTGTGTGGAGTTTGCATGTTCTCCCCTTGTTCACGTGGGTTTCCTCTGGGTGCTCCGGTTTCCCAACGCAGCTAAATTGCCAGTCGTGCATGTGTGTGAATGCGGGAGTGTGTGGGTGTTTCCTAGTGTTGGGTTGTGGGTTCGGCTAATAAAGGACTAAGCCGAAAAGAAAATGAATGAATGAAAAAGGATCTCTTCTACCAGGGGGTTCTGGCCAAAATGGCTGCACAAAAAGTTTCATATACAAAATTTGACACGCGTAAAATATCACGTATTAAAATTAATTTATTTAATTAAACTAGATTACTAATTTTTTATGAACAACGTGTTTACAATGGAGATATACATATGCCAAATCATTATCAACATCATTATCATGTTTGTGTTGCAGTTTCTTGTCAACCAGTTTTTTATACTGTAAATTTGAGAACATTTTTTTCTGTGTACGTCTCAATGTTGTTTTCTATTAACATTTCCAATCTATGCAAAGTGCGCAAATGTTACCATGGCCTTCCTTACGGACTACTGTAAATGTAATTTAATATGAAGTAAGTTAAAAAGTCACTGTATTCATAGGGTTTAGCATAAATATTAAAATATGTGTACTTTTTTAAAAGTAAAATCAAAAGTACCAGTCTTATAATTAAAAACCTCAACCGAAAATCAAAACTGGTGCAGATGCTTTGAAAAGTAGCTCAACAAATTTTTGCGAATTGTAAATTTAGTCTCTATATTACTGATTATTGTTGCTGATATTGAACACTAACACTAGACATTCAGATGTGTTACATCACCTTACGTTTTCTAGCACAGTGTTTCTCAACTGGTGGGTCGTGACCCAAAAAAGGGTCGCAGGAACATTTTCGGTGGGTCGCGGAGTGTGTGGTCAAAAAAATAAATAAGTAAAAAAAGTTTTTAAACAAAAGTTTGTTTTGCGTATACCGGACTTTTATTTTGAAATGCGCGCACGACAACCGATTCCTCTGGAATCGACGTGGAAAGCGCCACGTTGCCGAGCAACATAGAGAGTCAGCTCGTGGAGCTTTCAAGTGATAAGACGCTGAAAAAGAAATTCAGTGAAGTAAGCCTCTCCCAGTTTTCGGGATCTGAGAGTGCGATCAAACCCATCCCATTCAGAACTACGTATCTGTATGAAAGTGGCTTCTCTTCCTTGGTGCAGCTCGACTCCAAGCAAAGGAACAGGTTGTACATAGAGCACGATCTTCGGGTAGCTCTGTCTACCATCACTCCTGACTTTGAAACTCTTATCACATCAGTAAAGCACATCCTCAGTTATCTCATTATCTTCCCAAATTACTGTTAAGTGAAACAGATGTTTATAATTGCTGTCATATTAGATGTAAAAATGGTTATGGATGTTTTAATCATTTTACAATTTGCTGGTTTGTTCTGTTCAACAGGATCAGTGTTAATGTTTTATTAACAGTTCAGTTTTGTTTACGGTAACAACCTTTCCTTACCCTGACCACTGTTTATTGTGTTTGTCGTTTTTACTTTGTAATATTTCTATAATTTGATACATTTTGTTAAATGTCAGCAATAAAATATAGTTTATTTGTAAGTCTTGCTGATTTTCTCATGATTTTTCTTTCACTACTTGTGTATGTTAACAAATAAATACAAATTAATTATAATTCCTTAAATTATATTACAGTTCCTAAAAATTTGGGTCGCGGCTTGATGACCATGTAAAAATGTGGGTCCCGTGGCCAAACCAGTTGAGAACCACTGTTCTAGCATGCTTGTCAAACCTCATTTGTATCTTATTTAAATTTGAAAACACAAATAGAAGTGACTATAACAGGGGCCTCTTGATGGCGCAGTGGGTAGTACGATCGCCTCACGGCAAGAAGGTCGCTGGTCCGAGCCTCAGCTGGGTCAGTTGGCATTTCTGTGTTTGCATGTTCTCCCCATCTTGGCATGGGTTTCCGCCGGGTGCTCCAGGTTCCCCAACATGCGCAGTAGGTGAATTAGGTAAGCTAAAATTGGATCTAGTGCATGTGTATGAATGAGTGTGTATTGATGTTTCCCAGAGATGGGTTGCAACTGGTAGGGCACCCGCTGCGTAAAACATACGCCGGATAGGTTGGTGGTTCATTCCACTGTGGTGACCCCAGATTAATAAAGGGACTAAGCCGACAAGAGAATGAATGAATGATCATAACATGCAGTTTATATGATTTTTTTTTCTTCACGTTTGCCCTTGTTTTTCTCTTCATAACATGCTTAACCTATCAATAAGTCATGACAACATGCTTTTAGGGTGTCACGGTGGCATAGCGGGTTGCATAATGGCCTCACAGCAAGAAGGTCGCTGGTTTGAGCCTTCTCTGGGTCAGTTGGCATTTCTGTATGGAGTTTGCATGTTTTCCCCGTGGTTGCGTGGGTTTCCTCCGATTTCCCCCACAGTCCAAAGACATGCCCTATAGGTGAATTTGGTAGGCTAAATTGTCAGTGTATGTGTGTGAATGAGTGTGTATTGATGTTTCCTAGTGATGGGTTGCAGCTGGAAGGGCATCCGCTATGTAAAACATGCTGGATAAGTTGACGGTTCATTCCGCTGTGGCGACCCCAGATTAAAAAAAGGACTAAGCTGACAAGAAAATGAATGAATGTTTATTAATAAATAATATTTTGAAAGGAATACAATTATGGTGTCATATCGATTTAGTATCGTTATTGTGATATTTAATTTAGGTATCATATTGAAGTCAAAATGTTGGTATCGTGCAACGCTATAATAGATAAAATAAAACAAAATGATTAGTTATTACAGTAAATGCATTAAAGGTAAAGAACTATGGCTTGTCTCAATGTGAAGAGTTTGATTTTAAGTAGAGAATTAATGTTGTAACAACCTACAGGATGAAGTGAGGGGATGCTTATGGCCAATGCTTTGTGGAAAACAGGTAGGCAAATTTTAAAAAGCAGAAGAAAAAATGACTATGTCAGGAAAAATACGTCGAATGAAGTTTATTTTAAAACAGTTCAGCTTTAGACATACAAGATCATAAAGGGTTAGTTCATCCAAAAATTTATTAAAGGTGCTGTAAGTTTTTGACTTTTCTAAAGCATAAAAACACCATAATATGTTTGTAGATATTTAAGAAACATCCCAAGTGAACATTCTTGTTTATCTGAAAAACAATGCTAAAGTCAAATATTCTGCTTTGAAAATGTATTTTCCGTGCTAAAACGCTGTCCTTGTTTTGGTCATTTTTAACCCGCCCAATGCCAGTTTAGGGGCGACACGGTGGCGCAATAGGTAGTGCTGTCGCCTCACAGCAAGAAGGTCGTTGGCTCGAGCCTTGGCTGGGTCAGTTGGCATTTCTGTGTGGACTTTGCATGTTCTCCCCGTGTTCACGTGGGTTTCCTCTGGGTGCTCCGGTTTCCCCCACAGTCCAAAGATATGCAGTACAGGTGAATTGGGTAGCTAAATTGACCTAAGTGTATGTGTGTGAATGAGAATGTATGGATGTTTCCCAGAGATGGGTTGCGGCTGGAAGGGCATCCGCTGCATAAAAAACAAATGCTGGATAAGTTGGCGGTTCATTCCGCTGTGGCGACCCCAGATTAATAAAGGGACTAAGCCGACAAGAAAATAAATGAATGAATGAATGCCAGTTTAGCCAAAATTCATTCAGAAAGGCTCTGAAAGCATGTGTCCATGACGAAAATGCGACCCAAGTGCGTCTTCCGGTGGACAGTAGACTCCGAAGTGAGACATATTTAGTTCCACATGAGGTTATTGATTAGCAAATTATATAAATATTACAAGCATAAACATTAGGTGAGCAGGTCACAATGTAACTGTGAGTCCCAACAACACGCTTCATGATGAGATATGCAGTGATGCGCAATTAGGCTGTTTGCACCAGACGAAACACGACAGAAATGTATATACAGCCATTCAGAAGCACAGAATATGCACTCACTCACAAAATGGTAAGGTTTATAATCTATTTAATACACATTAACCCTCTTTAACATTATTAAATGTACAAGCTGAATCACTTGTGTTTAGTTCTCAAGTTCAATTTCAAATGGTTTATTTTATTTTTAAGATCTGGGGTGAGCTATCTGCTGCTGGTTTCAGTATAAGGCAATAAATATCATGTAAAATGGCATTCAAACTCACATTGTTAACATTTAAACTACTCGCCCGCATAAAGGAATGCCTGACGAGCCACCCAATTTATGTTACGGCCAGCTCGCTCACGACCGTACCATAAAAAGGATCACATACACAAAAATGTATATAATGAAAAAAACATTTATTAAAGGGTTTAACAAACTGTCTAGGGGTTTTGAAATAAATAAGAAATCAACAAATTCTCTTAACAAAATACAACACAAAACATAAGACGGCAAAACAAAAGAGACAAAATGACCTCTCTGGGGAATAACAGTCCACCAGAGTAAGTGTCGTTCTTCACAAATAAAATTCAAATATATACAACCTCCACCTATAAATTAACTAATTAACAGTGACGTCACACTGCGAGGCCACCGAAAGGAAAGAAAAGGGAAGACAGGGTCGTAACAACACTGAATAAAGCCCTTGAGGTTTACCTGATATGATTGTCATAGTTTTCTGTTGTTGACCTATGAGAATAGAAGCCGTTTCTAATATATCAATTCGAGGTGATGGTTTTGACAAAAAATCCTTTTAATATGTAAAATATTCCTTCTATCGCAAGTTGTTGCTTTTAGAGCACGGTTTAAATCCATCGGTCCTGTCCTCAATCTGGCAACCTGCTCTTCAGTTTGTTTTGATCCAGAATTATCTAGTTCAACCACTAGGTGTCAAACTTACATACTGCACCTTTAACCTATGATTTACTCACCCTCAAGGCAGAATGTACTGTATATGACTTCTTTCTGACAGATTCCTTCATAGTTAAGTGTCAATAAATGGTTATACATTTTTAAATATAGATGCTTTAATTACAAAAATGCATTGAGCCACCACAGAAAGACTTCTTTCACCACTCAGAGCAGTGCGGGGCTTGCTTTACTATTGGATTCATGTTCTGTAGTTCAAAAGGGACTGACTGTACTTAGAGTTGAACTTTGTGAGTTTAAAGAATAAGAATCAATCTCAACATTCGCATAGGCAGATCATTATGTTTTTATCATCTGTCCCAATGGTCAAAACGTATTTTATGAAGTGCGTTGGCACACATTCGCTCCGGAAAATTCACCATAGCTAAATGATTAGACGATGCATAAACTTCCCGTAAATATGGTGGCTGAGAGAGCTGAATGTGCTGCAGTTTAAGAAAATACATGCAATTACATGCAAGAAAATTCATTCATTTTCTTTTCAGCTTAGTCCCTTTATTAATCCGGGGTCACCACAGCGGAATGAACCGCCAACTTATCCAGCAATTGATTTACACAGCGGATGCCCTTCCAGCTGCAGCCCATCTCTGGGAAACATCCATACACACTCATTAGCACTCACACACTACGGATAATTTAGCCTACACAATTCACCTATAGCGCATGTCTTTGGACTGTGGGGGAAACCGGAGCACCCGGAGGAAACCCACGCAACCACGGGGAGAACATGCAATCTCCACACAGAAATGCCAAGTGACCCAGCCGAGGCTCGAACCAGCGACCTTCTTGCTGTGAGCCGAACGTGCTACTCACTACGCCACCATGGTGCCCCGCAATTACATAAAACACCAGCAAATTAAGAAAAGATCTTCATCCGTTTTACATGCTGCAAATCCTAAAAAGTGTGTTACATTTTCTCACAACACAAACAAATTAATAAAATGGCAACAATTTGGTGAACACAATGGAAATGTTTCAAAGGGACCCTAAAACTTGACGGATGCTGCTGCGAAATGTTGTTGTTGCTAGATCGGATACGGTTGCGGCCGGAAGTTAACGAGAATTATTTAAATTATTTATTACATTTCCGATTTATTGTATTTTATTAACATCTACCCCCACGCCAACTCTAAACCCAACCACAGAAGCGTAAACAGTAGTTGTACCGAGTATTATTTATGTTATCAATTAAATTGCCCAATAAATTGTATTTTTTAACCGCTTCCCCCACCTCTAAACCCAACCGTCACAGTACTGTAAAAATATGAATTATTGTTACACATAGTCATAAAAAAGTGCTACTATTTTAATGTGCATATCCCACTTCTGGCCAGCCGAGTTAACTGCGAAATGTTTATTGTAGGCGCCACGGTGGCGTAGTGAGTAGCACGTTCGCCTCACAGCAAGAAGGTCGCTGATTCGATCCCCGGCTGGGCCAGTAGGCATTTCTGTGTGGAGTTTGCATGTTCTCCCCGTGGTTGCGTGGGTTTCCTCCGGGTGCTCCGGTTTCCCCCACAGTCCAAAGACATGCGGTACAGGTGAATTGGGTAAGCTAAATTGTCCATAGTGTATGTGTGTGAATGAGAATGTATGGATGTGTTTCCCAGAGATGGGTTGTGGCAGGAAGGGCATCCGCTGCGTAAAACAAATGCCGGATAAGTTGGCGGTTCATTCCGCTGTGGCGACCCCGGATTAATAAAGGGACTAAGCCGAAAAGAAAATGAATGAATGTTTATTGTACCATGACAAGTGCTCAGTGAAGCTGTAGGTGATCTTTCAAAGGCGAGTTATTTAGTTTGTTAACATTTACATTTAGTCATGTAGCAGATGCTTTTGTCCAAAGCGACTTACAATTAAGTTACACTTTAGTATACATTAAAGTTACAAATGATGCGTCCTGATTCTCGTCTTTTGTATTTTATTAGCCTAAATAGCAAGGTCCTTCAAGTTTTAGGGTCCCCCTGTAATATTTCCATTGTGTTCTGTGCTATTTGTAAGTGTTGTGAGAAATTGCAGGCATTTTCTTAGTTTGTTTGTGTTGTGAGAAAATGCAGCGCGTTTTATTAATTTATTTGTGTTGTAACGACTGTTTCACACCGCAAGCAAAACAGAGCAGTGCGTCAGTGCGAGCAGCGCTGAAGCAGCAGGGCAGTGATAGTTTCGGCGCTGGGTCTATTTTTGCTCAATTGAAGTGACAGTGCATTCATAGTGACCAAAAACACACTAAATGACTGTAAAAAGTAGCAAAATTACCCAATAAATGCATCGATAATATCCATTTATTTTTATATATTTAATCAAATGAACTTAAACGATTAAAACCGGCAACAAATATTTATTTAGACCGAAAATACAAACCAAAATGTAAAACAATTTAGTATTAGTTCTGCTTAAGTTGCACACTAGTTTGATCATGTATAAATATCATTATAACTATATCGCATGAATATTATTATAACTATAGGTGCTGACAATCAAAACAAAATGACATGATATCACCGGCGATTGTCTTCTGACCGAGTGCACCTTAAAAGACATGAATGACACTCCTCAGAGTGTGAGAAGCATACTTTAGGATCTATATCATTTGTAAAATAAAGACTTGCAGGTTGAGGAATATATATATATATATAAAAGTTTATTTATTGATAGATAGGTAACTAGATAGAATAGACAGAGATAGATTGATCTGTGCAGCAGCTGCCGATGAGCTGCTCTGCTTGTGCTTGTGGTGTGAAACGGGCTAAGGATTTGCATCACGTGTGCAGTCCAACCGATGAAGATCATTTCTTAATTTGCTGGTGTTCTGTGTTATCTTAAATTGCAGCAAGCTCTCTCGGCCACCGTACCTAAAAGCTCATTCAGTTTACAGGTGTATGTTGCCTCATTACAAACATACAGTGCACGCAAAATGTCACAATATACATGGTAAACTAACAAAAGAGATGGGCTGTTTCTCAATTCCAAGAACGCAGAGAATGGACTTGCGTTCTTGTGAAGACCGGTCTTGCCAGGTCACCACAGAAGAACGAACTCAGGAGATTGTGAGAACACAGAACGTGTCCTGTGAGAAATGAGATGCTACGTTCTTCCTGATGATCACATGACCCTCACTCATCTTTCGTAAATTATTTAAACTACAAAAATTACCGAAATTTATTTAATAACAGCATTCATTCAACGATTTGTTTTTCCCCATTACACAATATATACTATGCATATAGACTTTATAAATATACGTTACACAACACAAATACAACAGATTTTAATACAAATTTATTCTTTTATTAAGGTTTTCATGGTAATGTTTACTTTCATTGTTCCATTTAGGGAAACTCCTGAGGTAAATAAGTTGTATCTCTGAACTTCAATCATAAATCTAAATAAAATGCGCTTCCCACCTCCAGTCGCAATGACTTCTGGGATTTTTAGAGCGAGTTCGGTGCTCAATTCTGCTTTGGTGCATCCTCGATACCAAAAACACATCTGAGAACTTTCATGCTTCCTCCGTTCTTGCTTGAGTTTTGAAACTGAACTTTGGCAGTTGATGATGACGTTACACGAGAACACCAGGACACAAGACCGCTAAAGAATGCATTTTGAGAAACAGCCATGGTAAAATGGACCTTATGCCTCCTGGGGGTGGCACTGAATTAAGCTTATTATCAGTCTTGACCGTATTGAGCAATGACCAGCTATGATGAGATAGTTGCATTATTGTAATTCAGTTTTCAAAATAAGAGTCCCACATACACCGTAAAATACCGTATTAAACTTAGTACATGAAGACACATTTTAGTGTTTTTTTAATCTCACTAGGACATTTTGTGGCCAATCATAATCATTTGACGGGTGTGCATATTAACCCTGATGTGCTGTTGGGGATGTTTTCATCACCTCTGGGGTGATATTGAGTCTTAATTTGGCCACAAATTTCACCAAATGGAATATTTGGTGACAAATCTTATTTTTACACATATTTTGGAAAATGTTTTGAAATGTTTCAGAAATTCAACAATTCACTCTGGTCAAATTGACTACCCTTTCATTATGTGGCTGTTTTTGCCCCATTGACCTTCTTTATAATGACATTTTTTGATTGCATAATATATAGGCCAAATCCCAATTCGATTTTTGTACCCCTACCCCTTTCCCTACCCCTTCCCCTTGGCCTTTGAAACAGAGTGTGAAGCGGAAGGGCTCAAAAATTACCCCTAAGAAATGGGACAGCACTACAACACCTGCACACGTCATCGCTTCATTTGAGATCAGATGGCGACAGCTTTATTGATTCCAATTGCATTATTATTTTGGTATTTATCTTCAGGAAATCACTAAAGGCAACAATATCATGTTATCATAACAATATATTGTGGCAATAAGCACGCAACTACTGTGCATTTACACAGTGGTCATATTCATCTATGTAAACACACGAAAACAACATTAACATTATACCAGACACTGTAGAAATCTCATTCACAGCCACTAGACTCTTCTGACAGGGTATTCCAGTGTCATCGAGAGACAGAATGTTGTGGGACTGCTATACCGGAGTTATTATTATGGATTATAGATAGTAAAATTTAGCGATTTTCATTTTAGCGTTTTTTTATAAACCATGATGGTAAAACACGAACGTCGTTATGAATATATTAAAACATATGCTTGTTTGTTGTAAAAAATCATAATAATGATAAAATACTAATTTGTGCATCTCTTTACTTCTGTGTGTAGCCATGCTGCTGTTGTAGATGGTGTATTCTGGGAATTTTTTTCACCCCTTGGTTTCGACAGTGGTCCCAAAAAATCTTCGTTTCGAGGGGTTTTTAGCCCTTCCCCTTAACCCTACGCCTTTAAGCTGAAGAGAAGTGGGACACCACTACCCCTTCACGTGAGTGCGCAAAACAAGGGATAAGGGTAAGGGGTAGAATTGGGATTGGGCCATAAAGCATTTCAAGCATTCTTGATTGTTGCTGATTTTCCCTATTGGGAAGAGGTCAAATTTGTCACTTTTACTGTTGTTGATCAGCTGCAGTGCAAAAAAAAAAAAAAAACGCTTAGTTTCTGGCTTAAAATTGTATGGGATATGTGTGTGTGTGTGTGTGTGTGTGCATTGTGTGAAAGAGACCTTTGCACACTTACCTTGATACGTTTCAGAAAAAAAAAAAGCAGGTCAGCTTTCAGAATGTAGTAAACATAGTAAGTGTATTTATGCACAGCCACTATAATTTGTTGTTTTCTTTCCTCCATATAACTATCAGAAACGTATTTGCACAGGCCTAACTAAAGGGTTAATGGTGCCAACTGAAGATTGACGGTAAAATGAAAAGTTTTATCTCTTCCCAACAGGAAAAAACACCCAACAATCAAGAATGCATGACCAATTGGTATCATGGCTTTGCAATCAAAAAATGTCGTTATAATGGAAGTCAATGGGGCAAAAACATCCACAAACATAATGAAAGGGTAGACAATGTGAACAGTGCACAAGGGTTAATGATCCCACATTACATAAAAGTCCTATGTTCTGATCAAAGACAATTCTTAATTTAATTCCAAAGGGATTCATCTGAAACAAGAAAGTCCTACACACCAAGGACGCCTTAAGGGTGAGTTAATAATGGGATAATGTTCATTTCAGGGTGAACTAACCCTTTAAATAAGTTAATCGGCCCCCTGACCATTGGACACGTGTTCATACTGCCAATCAACTTGCCCAGCAGGGGAGTTGAAGTACTTTTTATAAGTGTTTCGAACACTCTGTGCTTCATGGGATGCCCGATTTCCCCCCATTTGCCTAAGCGGTTCTATGACCACGCAACCGCTGCCGTCGTCCTCTAGAAGATCTTGTATATTCTGTTCTGATGGATTCACGTAATTGCACAGGATACAGGCTGCTTTTACCGCAGAATCAGCAACCGCGGGGCTCACTTGTAAACGCCGCTGAAAGAATCTGAAACGTTGGCTGAGGTTGCTGAAGCAGCTTTCTGAAACCTGACGTGCTCGGGACAATCTGCAATTAAAAACTTTCATTTCTGGGAGGAGGTGTCGCTCCGGGTATGGGCGCAGGAGGTATGGTTTCAGTGGGAATGTTTCATTTGCTACTATCACATGATTTACCTTTCCGAGTTCAGGAGCACCAGGAAGTTCAGCTGGTGCCGGGAAATTGAAGGCTCCATCTTGGAGTGCTTTGCCAAGTGCTGAATTTGAGAAGATGCCCACATCACTACTGCTTCCACAGCTGCCCACGTCTACCGCTAGAAACCGGTAATCGGCGTCAGTCAGAGTGAGCAAAACCACTGAAAATGTGCCTTTGTACTCGTAATGAAACGAGGCTGAATTTCCAGGGGACTGAACAGCGATGCGCTTCCCGTCTATTACACCCAAACAATTGGGAAGGCTCCATCGTTCTTGAAACCTCTTCGCAGTGCTCCGCCACACATCTTCAGTGGGCACTGGCATGTACTCGTCTTTTAGGCAGCTCCAAATGGCATCGCATGTCTCTGCAACAACACGTGCCACTGTCGAGATGCCGAGGCTTAGGCTGGAAGCAATGGTTCTGTATGAATCCCCAGTGCCAAGGAAACTGCAATCAAAAAAACAAAACAACATGCAGTATTTCAAAATCGAACAGGGTAGGCACGAATGCTGCACAGCATCATTGCGCTATTATCATAGACCAGGGATCACCAAACTTGTTCCTGGAGGTCCGGTGTCCTGCAGATTTTAGCTCCAACCCTAATCAAACACACCTGAACAAGCTAATCAAGCTCTCACAGGGTATACTTGAAACATCCAGGCAGGTGTTTTGAGGCAAGTTGGAGCTAAACCCTGCAGGACATCGGACCTCCAGGGCCGAGATTGGTGATCCCTGTCATAGACTGTAAAAGATATGGACGTAGTGTCCTTGACGTCACCCGTAGGTTTATGAAGAACCCAAAAGAAGCTACTTGTAGGCGTGGCCAACCGTTGCCATTTTGTTCATGAGTAATCGCACCAACCGGAGGATCCTAAACAAGGGCAAAGAGGCGGAACGTGAGCAGAGCTACAGACGCATGCTGGCTTTTTGCACAGACGGGCTTTTTAATGGGAGAAACACTTAATACTTCATTATCTGCAACTCGTTTATTTTCTGACCACATGTGCTTGGTTGTACACTATATCAATAGTGTGTAGCCTTTTAAAAACAATGTTGTAATACATTGAGCCACTAAGCATAGTTCTTATGATGTTTTTCAACAGGAGAAAGGTGCAAATTGCACCCAGACACTTTAAATATAGTCTGTGTTTGTAAATGCAAAGCTATTGATGAAATCCAGGCACTACACTGTATGACAACACTTCAGACGACTGTTCAATAGCCTACAACTAATCAATCTGTCAGATTCTGGAGTGTTTTACAGGTCTAAAGAGAATTATGAATGATAACTTATCCTAAATTAAACAAATACATTTATAGAGATGGTATAAGTATATAATTTCACTCACCTGGGAAACGAAGGCCACGTGAATGGTTTGTGAGCACAATTAAGTGCACATACCATGTCATATCATCTGGTAATTGTACGAAATAATTCCAAAAGGCGACTGACTGTGTAAATTCCACATAAAACAACACAAAAATACAATGAATATGCCGAGATCAGCAGCTAATAAGCCGGAATCAGCTGAGGTGAAGTGAGGGCCAGACCTATCACAGGTGGCCATGCCCTTAATTATGCAAACTTAATTAAAAGCAAACGGATGAGTTATAAAAAATTTAAAAAAAATCACCCAACTCACACTTGTCATGAAGGGTAATCTCAGCTATCAACTTGTTAAGTGGTGACGTATCAGTAGAGAGATACTTCTGCGTCAAACGATTGCCGTGACCCACGGCACATGCCTTGACTGTAGTCATGCATTTATACTTCTCCGTGCTGTTTGTGTTGCTCTCAATAACCCTTACGAAATGCTAGCTAGCAGTAGGTTCTGATGTTCCTCTCTGTCGTGTTTTTTCACAGGTGTTTTGTTTTTGGGTGTTTTTTACGGAAGTCCTAATTTAAATTAAATTATTTTTTCTCTCTTGTTAGGTCATGATCACGACTTAATTTTCTCATGATCTCAACATAACAAAAAGTTGTTTTCTCATGATAACGACATAATTTTCTCGTGATCTCGACATAACAAAAAGTTGTTTTCTCGTAATCACGACTTATTTTTTGTTTTTATTTATTTTTGTATTTATTATTATTGTTGTTGTTGTGTTGTTGTTAATAATAATAATAATAATAATAATAATAATAATAATAATATCTGACCAATGTCTGGCCAGGGAGAGAATAGCCTAGCTGCAGCCGTGCATTCTTGCAACATGTTAAAGGCGTTCAGAACAGCGATAATATAAGCACAAATGCTCATGCACATGATTAATGTACATTCATGATTATATTCATGTATGACTCTATATATCATTATTTGCAACAATATTCCCTTAACTGTTACCATCTTAAAGCAACTTAATATGGCGCAATTTTAAAGTAATTGTAAATACTTGTGGAAAGGATTAAAGCAAAAGCAGGATCTTCATCATTCTTCATAATTTAACTCATACATGCAGCAACTTATTTTGCACCATATAGTACGGAGTTGCTTTAAAATGGTAACAGTTGAGGGAATATTATTGTAAATAATGGTATATAATCATATACATGAATATAATCATGAATGTACATTAATCACGGGCGTTTGCGCTCATAATAGTATGGCTGTTCTGAACGCCTTTAACATGTTACACGAATGCGCATCTGCACTAGGCTATTCTCTCTCTGGCCAGGCATTATTATTATTATTATTATTATTAATAATAATAATAATAACAATAATAAAAACATAAATAAAAACAAAAATTTCGTGATCACGAAATAACTTTTTGTTATGTCGAGATCACGAGAAAATTAGTTGTTATGTCAAGATCACGAGAGAAAGAATTATTTAATGCATGGCCTCTTAGGACTTCCGTAGTTTTTCATATCAATGTGTAGTTACATTTTTTGAAAGGTGCGCTTCAACATTGGTGTCAGCCTCTTCAGTTGTTTGTGTTGTGACCAAATGCAGCGCATTTCTTAAGTTGTTTGTGTTGTGACCAAATGCAGCGCATTTCTTCAGTTGTTTGTGTTGTGACCAAATTCAGCGCGTCAAACTGATAAAGATTTATAAAGCTTATACGTCAAATTGATTTCTTGATTTGCCAGTGTTTTTTGTAATTGCATGTGCTTTCTTAAATTGCAGCGTGTTAAGCTCTCTCGGCCACCGTAATTTTGGCTATTTTTCAAATGTACTTCTTTACAAGAGTGCACTGTGAAGTCTCTGTAAGTGTATGCTGCAAATGAAATTTCCCTACGGGGATAAATAAAGTTAACTATCTAACTACATTATTATTATCATTACGTTTTAATTATGTTTTATTGCAATGGCCAAATTCCGACTGAGGAAAGTTGAGTGTATTGGCCAGTTTGTTATTTGCCTAATAAATGATAATAGGCCAAATTATTTAATTAAAAACTAATGATAAAAGATGTAATAAATTTGTATTTCAAAAATAAGTATTATTACCACATTTATTTATTCTAAATCTTTGACAAATATTTTCTGGTACATCAAAGTGTGGTTATGATGACCATCTGACAAGCTACACGCAATTTAACTAAAAATAGTGCTTAAAATGTCACTAAAATGCAGTATTTAAATAGAAAATTAGGTGTACACCTGCAAAAAGGTCCACTTTTGGAGAAAGAACCACCTCTTTCACCAGGTTGACTACAGGCCTGACAAGAGTTATTTCTAGTGCACAGACAATCTCCTTATTATATTAGAAACGTCATTACAAAAAATGTTACATTTCATTAGTTTTATTGACATTTTTAATATATATTTTCAATAATGTATTAACAGTCTACTAGTTCAGATCGTCCAACACTACGTAAGAGTGCTTTTAAGTGTACATACAATGGCATTAAGTTATAATATTATAAACATAGATGAAACATTTGTTTATGCACAATAAATATACTGTTTCCTTTCTTCTTACACTCACCGTAAACACACTGCCAAACGCTGCTCGGGGTCGATGGGTTTTCTGAAGTTTGTTCGTGATTTGCAGAGTGAAGGAGCCACCAGCTTCAGCAAACTTTCGAACTGACTGACAGACACCCTGAAATAGCGATGAAAACGGTCGTGATACAACTTCAACTCCTTTATGAGTCTGCGGAAATCTCCGTTGTCTTCTCTCTCCTCGAGTATAGGATGCACCCAATAACGTCTCTTTCTTTTCCTCTCCTCTTTAAACAACATAAAAATAAACTCGTCATCGCTGCTGCTGCTGGTAGACAAATCCATCACCCGGTGTGCTTTCTGCTGTTGTGAGCATGAGCCGATTCAAGTGATTCTTCTTCTCAGCCGTTATTAACTATAGGACGACCAGTTCAATAGCGCGTTGCACCACCTAGTGTGCAGGCATGAAAAAAGCACCATTTTACAGGGCGCCACGGTAGCGTAGCACGATTGAATCACAGCAAGAAGGTGGCTGGTTCGAGCCTCGGCTGGGTCAGTTGGCATTTCTGTGTGGAGTTTGCATGGTCTCCCCATGGTCGCGTGGGTTGTCCAAAGACATGTGGTGTAGGTGAATTGGGTGAGCTAAATTGACCATAGTGTATGAGCATCAATGAGTGTGTTTGGATGTTTCCCAGAGATGGGTTGCTGCTGGAAGGGCATCCGCTGCGTAAAAAATATGCTGCATAAGTTGGTGGTTCATTCTGCTGGGGCGACCTCAGAATAATTAAGGGACTAAGCCAAAAAGAAAGTAATTGAATGAATGAATATCTTTAATAATGTAAACTGGACTCAAGTATGGTCATTACCTCAATTTTTTTATTACAAATAAGCCTAAAGAAACATCTTTTAAATTACTTCATAGAGTTTATCCCACAAAAATATTTCTACAAAAATGTAAAATCGATATGGAGTTAAAATGCTGTTTTTGTGAAAGCTTTAATTAAACTATTTCACATTTATTTTGGTCTTGCCAATATACACGACTTTTTTGGATTAATGTTGAAGCCTTTATTGCTCAAAATGTTTTAAAATCATTTTCCTTATCTTATAAACATGTGATTTTGGGTTATTGTGTCAAGGATCGCTCTTTAAAAGATGCTGGTGTTATTATAAACTTTATTTTATTATTATGTGAATTTCACATTAACATGAATCCAAGTTTGCCAAAAGCAAACCTCTCTTCATGGTGCTAGAACAAGTGATTCATATATATATATAAAAGTAATTTCTAAGTCTATAGAAAAACAATTAAAACAATTAATACATGCTCCTCTTTTAAATTTTTCACAAGAAATTGTTTGTATACATGCATTTACTGTACTTGAAGTGCATTTAATAACTCTTGTTCATTCATTCATTTTCTTCTCGGCTTAGTCCCTTTATTAATCCGGGGTCACCACAGTGGAATGAACCGCCAACTTATCAGGCATTTGTTTTACAAATCGGATGCCCTTCCAGCCGCAAGCCATCTCTGGGAAAATAACTAAATAACTAATAACTAAATAACTAATAACTAAAATTGGAAAAATGTGCGTAATGTATTTTTATGTAATTTGATAATTATGTACCCTCTCCTTTCTTTTCTTATCATTTGTTTATTTATTTATTTTTTTCTCATTTATTCTATTCTTGTTAAGAAATGTAAAGTGATTTTGTTGTATAAGAAAACTGTACAAGCTGGTTCTTGTTAATAAAAAATAATAAATAAATAAAAGATAAAACATAGTAGAAACATAGTAGAACATTGGGAAACATAACAAAGAAGAAATAATAAAAGTTAAAAAGAAGGGAGAAAATACAGAATAAATAAAAGGCAATGAAAGGTAATGCTGTTGTAATGCAGAACCCTCCACTTTCTTTAATAATAGTTTCTATTTTTTACAACTTCACATACTTTACATCTTCCCTAATGTAAAACAGTAGAGTTTTACCATTTCTGAATCCATTCAGCTGATGTGTCGGTCGGGTTCGAGCACTTTTAGCTTAGCTTAGCATAAATCATTGAATCGGATTAGACCATTAGCATCTTACTCAAAAATGACCAAAGACTTTCGGTAATTTTCATATTTAAAAGTTGACTCTTCTGTAGTTACACTAAAACTGACAGACACTTGCTATTTTCTAGGCTGATATAGCTTATTATAACAAAATAATCTTTCAGCTAGCTCTCTGCAACTCTCACAAGGTTGTCCTCTAAAGCTAAGCTGTCAGCTGTCAGTACCTGAATGGGAGACAACATGGGAAATCTGGGTTGCTGCCGGAGGTGGTGTTTGACCAGCAGGAGGTGCTCAACCTGTGGTCTGTGTCGGTCCTAACACCCTTGTATCAAACTTGTCAACATTGGGATGTGAAAATAAGGGATATTTTATGCTCATTTAGGACAAATTAGTTGTGTTGGGAAAAAACCCCACCAAGATGTTGTTATTATTAATTATGTGTATATGTCTGTTCAAACACGCACCCAAAACCCAGTATCCACTTTCGCTCCGTTTCAAATCGCTTTTACAGAAATTGTTTGGGAAACTGTCTATTTATCACTATGGCGCGCGTCAGCTGAGTCACGCATCGCTACATGACTTGTTTTGAGGGTTGCATAGGAGGAGCGACGGCATCTGTTATGAAAAGCAAAGGGAGTCCCGCCGTTTTAATATCTGGATATATTTATTTTAAAGTGTTTTATGTCTAAATAAAGACAGAGAAAGACTGAAAATACGGGAGAAAAACAGGAAAATACATTTACGGGATGATAGTGGGATAGAACTGTAAAATACAGGAGAATCCCGGGAAAAACGGGAGGGTTGACAGGTATGCCCTGTATTTTGATGGGGACTCTATACTGTCAGTGTGCACCGTCTTTTGTCTAGACTCTGTGGTTGTTAAAAATCCCATGAGTAGGGGTTTAACCCCAACATCCAGGCCAAATTTGCCCACAGGCCTCTTGGCAACCATCCCCATATCATAATTGGCTTCATCGCTTGGTCTCTTCTCCACCAATCAGCTGGTGTGCAGTGTGCTCAGCAATCGTAACGCAGATGCTTTGTCATGGCAGATCTTCTCAGGTACGGAAGTACAAGACATGTGTCCAGGTGTGGCTGTTCCGGTGGTGTTGCAGCAAGCGACCCCAAATGGATTGTTGACCAAGGTCAACCAGGTTACCGACTTTCCCTGTCCCTCTGTCAGTGATATGTGCTCGGCAGGTAGCAGACCCAGTTATTGGTGAGGTGTTGGTGTTTGGAGGCGTATGTCGCTCCCCACTTCAGAGGAGTGTAAGGGGCCGATCACACCGCCTGAGAGGCGCCTTTTTTGAATGATTAACTAACGGCCGCGAGCATTTTGTGCACTTCTTACGTGCCCTACACGCCTCGAATTTTAACCGTCTGCTGCACCTTGCGTTTTTGCCATAGTGCATTGTGGAAAAAAGTCAACTCGTGAAAAAAGTGTGTTACGTCAATCGCGTTTTTTTCATTCTCCAATCAAATAAAAGCAGAGGTTTCCAATGGGGTGTCTGCAGTGTTTGGTTTGGGAACCGCTAGTTTATAAAATAGTTAAAATAGTTTAGGGTGAACGATCTCTTTAATCGAATCATTTAGAAAACTCACAGAAATTATGATTAGAGCTTCAGTTTGATTCACATGATTTTATTAGCATTATTAGCCAACAACATATAAAAGCAGTTCATTATAAAACAATTCACAGAACAATATATTACAAAACAACTATAAAGGCTTAAATATAAAACAATTCCTCTCTTATGACAGAACACCAGATTCAGTGATGAAGTAGACAAATAGTTGAGCAGATCTTTGATGACACTTTAGAGGAGACGACTGTGACAGCACTGGATTTCCTAATGGAGTTTTCATTAATTCAGTTCAGTTCATCTGTATTTGTGTAGCGCTTTTACAGTGTAGATTGTGTCAAAGCAGCTTAACATAGAAGTAAATTGAAACTGTGTCAGTCCAGTTTTCAGAGTTGAAGTCCAGTCCAGTTCAGTTCAGTTCAGTGTGGTTTAATGTTCACTGCTGAAGGTCCAAACACTGAGGAGCAAATCCATCGATGTGCAGCTCCACAAGTCCCAAACCAAGCAAGCCAGTGGCGACAGTGGCGAGGAACAAAACTTCACCAATTGACGAAAGTGAAGGAAAAAACCTCGAGAGAAACCAGGCTCAGTTGGGCACGACCATTTCTCCTCTGGCCAACATCTTGTGCAGAGCTGCAGTCTAGGCACTATAAATCACCATTATTGTCATTAATTACTCGCCTCATGTCCTTAGTTCATATTCATGTTTAGTTCATATTGAGAGCACAAATGAAAACATTTTAGATCAAATCTGAGAGCTCTCTGACCCTCAAACCGCACGTTAATAAGAGCACAGTGCACTGTATCCGTGACGCACCGCTGACGTATAACCCAGAGGCCTGCGCGACTTCCTCTGATTTAAACAAAGCATGGGCACATCCGGGTATACGTCAGCAGTGCGACACTCATACAGTGCACGACAGAGCTCTCATGGTTTGATGAAGTCTTTGGTTCTTCTTCTGGAATTTGAACATTTCTACATCTTGCGGTATTTGGAGGATCAGAGAGTTCTCGCATTTCTGAAGATGAAGAAAGGTGTCAGGGGTTTGGAGCTACAGCTGTAATTCTGAAGCGATTTTTCTTTGACGCATAAAGAAAAACACAGAAATAATAAAACAGAAGTACTGTACTGCACTGTATGTGTGTGGCACTTGGTCACGCTGCTGACGGATAACCCAGAGGCCTGCGCGACTTCCTCTGATTTAAACAAAGCATGGGCACATCTGGGTATACGTCAGCAGTGCGACACACATACAGTACACGACAGAGCTCTCATCAACACACTCCATGAACTGACACTGAAGAAAAGTAAGCTCTCAGGGGTTTGGAATGACATGAGGGAGTAATTAATAACAGAATTTCTGGTGCTCTTAATGGTGCTTTCCTCCTCCTGGGTTCTTTAGTTGTCTTCTAAAATGAAGAAAAACAGGCAGAAATAATACAGAATTATTTAAGCAGTAATATGAAGGGTGTCAAAAAAGACGTGTAACTAAACAGAACAGAAGAGAGAACAACAGACTGCAGAAACAGCATGAACCAAAGAAAGAATGTAGATGTAGTTTTGTGCTCGGTGTGTTCCACTACCTCCTCTTGTCTAACTGCTGCACAGGCTTTGGGCTCGTTGGGTTGAACCAATAGTGCTTTTCAACCTGATCTAACTTCAGACGCTCAACTGGACTGCTGATCAAGCACTGGGAAATCAGGTTCCGGCATGCTGAAAATCGTCACAGAGAGTGAAATAAGTCAGTATGTCTGCATACTCAAGATTCATGAAGGTGTTTAAATCTTACTACATCAAATGTTACGAAACATCCACAATTAAATAACTTTGATATATAAAGTGCCTGTAACCATGAGGGCTGTGCGATAAATCGTAATCGAATCGCAATCGCGATTTCAACCGTTGCGATCAGCTAATCGTAAGAGGCTGTAATAGTAAATATGTATTATTTAATCATTTGCAGAATTTTAAAGCAGGTTAATGATTTAAATGCTTCTTATTGGATATTACGTAATTCAATGCGACTATACGCATGACTTTATGGAGAGCTTACGACCTACTAACTACAGTTTGCTTTAAGAACCTGTCAACAAATTTAGTGACAAACTACCTAGTAGTTACAAAGCCCCTAGTGTGGACATTTCCTTCCAGTTTAGGAAAGAACTCGCAAACAGCTGCTGCAACCCTACCCAGGAGATAACGCACTACCTCGCTAAAGACACAATGCCTTTTAATGCAGTAACTAAAGAGGGATATAAAAAAACTCATCTAAATGCAGGATAGTAGATATACTCTCCATCTTGCATCTATTTTAGCCATTTTGGAGTACCACAGATGTATGTTTAATGTCATATTTTGTGCAGCATCATTAAAAATTATTTTATTTTAGACAATATAAGCTACAGAAAGGCTCTTATCAGCCATTTTAGTTTGCTGAGTGTCCTGTATTTTTAAATATAATCTTTTTGTTTGTATAATAAGCTACACTATCTCCCTAATTTGAGTTCAACTTGTTTACAGAAATGTAAAGCCATTTTATTTGTGCTTACTGTTTGCTTTAGAGAAAAAAGAGTGTTTCATTTCTGAATATTTGAAAACAAATTTGAATAAATATATAAGTACATTAAAATCTTTTCAGGTCCTTTTTTTAACTAACACTTACTGCATTTTAGCACTAAGAAGTAGGGCCAGATGGAATCTGCGGACATTTTTAGCTATTTCTGCGCAAATGTTTGTTAAAAATCTGTGGATTTCTGCGGAATGATTTTGGGAGTATCATAACTAAAACTTTAATATATGAAATAAAAAGGAATAACTTTTTTACTTTTATTTAATGTTTACAATGCGAATCCAATTAGATCCACGTTATTTGGTAAACAAAGCAAGTCTCTTATTTAAAATCTCTACTAAAAGACAAAAAATATTACTTTACAAACTGTATTGTAAATAAATCATCTGAACATTTTCATAAGTCAATATTATTACTAAAAATTATTTAAAACTGAGTAAATATAAATTTACACTCATTAACACAAGTAAACCAACAGAATCAATGATGGGCGTGCAGATTCCATGTGGGCCTACTGAGAAGCTACAATACAGCTGAAGCTTGAATACAAAATTAAATCGCAAATCAAATCCAAGTCGCAATATTAGTCAAAAATAAATAAACAAATAATACAATTTTTTTTAAAAAATTGCAATTAGATATTTTCCTCAAATCGCACAGCCCTAATAATCATTATATTAAATAATTTTTTTATTGTGACTGACATTTTTTTCTGTCACAGAGGCTGAGATCGTTCAGAGGTGTCTGCTTACCTGTAGATAACTTGGGGTGTGTCTCAAAGGATCCAACAAATATTGAATGTTTGTCACGAAAGGGCATGTATCCATGCAAAATTTCATACATCACGATGCCGATTGCCCAGACGTTTACCGGGTTACCATGGAATTTGCGACACCTAAAAACCTCAGGTGGCGTGTATAGAATGGCTCCTGTGAGACAGACATTTTCAGAATTCAGTCATTTCATTAGACAATACTGTGACCAAAGAAACGAACACAAAATGCCAACTCACCTCGGTAATCATAGCTGTCGAAACGCTTGCGGGTAACTGGCCAAGCACAACCAAAGTCGATCAGTTTGAGCTCTAATCGGGGTTGAGTCACCAGGATGTTCGCCGTGTGTATATCGCCATGGAAAACTCCACGCTCAGCGCAGAAATTTACAGCTTGGACCAACTGAAGCATTAACCGGCGTGCTTTGTTTTCATTAATACGCGTTGTATGTGTGATGTAATGATCCAAGGTCTGGCATGACTCCGCGTACTCCAGAATGAGAAGGACGTTGCTCTTATTCTCAACCCAGTCGTATAATCTGATGATGTTGGGACATGACGGATCATTCATCAACCTACGCATCAGTGCCACTTCCGCAAGCACAGGTGTGGAATGACCATCCTAGAAAAACAAAAACATATTTCAAAGATATTACCAAAGCAGAACGGGACAAAGAAACAAAAGCTATGGAAAAGAATAAAAAATTCATTCATTCATTCATTCATTTTCCTTCTGCTTAGTCCCTTATATATCAGGGGTCACCACAGCAGAATGAACCATCAACTATTACGGCATATGTTTTACACAGCATATGTTTTCTCCAGTTCACCTATAGCGCATGTCTGGACTGAGTGGACTGAGTGAGAAACCGGAGCACCCGGAGGAAACCCACACGAACACGAGGAGAACGTGCAAACTCCACACAGAAATGCCAACTGGCCCAGCTGGGACTCGAACTAGCAGCCATTTTGCTATGAGGGGACAGTGCTAAACACTGAGCCACAATGATGCCCATAAAAAATACAATATAATAAAAATATCCAAATGAAACAAACTGATTTAAGCATCTTCACTGTCTTATTAAAGCTACGAAGTCATTCAGTCAAGAGCAGTGAGTGATTCTTTCCTTGTCTGTTTTGGTTTAGTTGATGATAAGCACAGTCAGTAGCAGGAATATAGTGCACTTTAAGAGCTGCGCGGCTCTAAATTTTGGTTACACTTTCCTATTCAATTGGACCTCTGTGTTTATTTATTACATAACACAAGGGTTTATGTCAATAATCACTAAACTCCATGTTTTGACACATTTGTGCATGTATTTGAGCATTTAGTCATGCAGCTTAAGCTAAAAGAGGACTCTACATGTGTGTGTTCTGTCCGTCTCTGAGGCTGAGCACATGCACACAACAGCACACGCTCTCTTTAGCGCTACTGAAGACATGAATGAATCATAAATACACTAATAAATCAAGCACATCTCATGCTGCAAAAGTCCTGTTACATGATTTCACTCATTTCCACATAAAACTGAGCTAGAATGATCATTTTGATGCAATGATCATTTTTATCTCCATTAATGTTAAATCAGTTTTAATTAATTCCACAGCCCTACATTCATTTGTTCAAAACTTGTCTCTGGGTTTATTTCTTCTACTGAACACAGATGAAGATATTTTGAAGAATGTTGAAAACTAGTAAGCAAAAGTATTTTAACTTCAAAACTTCAAAAGTATTTTACTTAAGTACAAACATTTTAAATAAGTATTTTACTTTTCTACAGTGAAAGTCAGTGGCTACCTACTACCAACATATCTGCTTTTGAGTTCAGTTTAAAGTGTTTCAGACAGGTAAGGGATAAGTGAAGGATGAGTGAATGGTCAGCACATTTTAATTGTTGTGTGAGTTATTCAACTTACAATCTTGAGATAACGGTCCTGTTTCCGCTTCATGATATACTTCAGGGCAACCTGAGAAAAAAAAAAATTCAAATTAAATAGCAAATTAAAGGCAACAAATTATTTATATTTAATAAGGAGGAAAATGTTGACAAAATTTAAAACAGTTCTCTACCTTTTCAGTTTTCCTACGTTTGTGAGATGCCACATACACCTGGCCAAAAGATCCTCTTCCAATCATGTTGTCTATTTTAAAATGAGACAGATCAAATCCTGAAAAACACACAGAAAAAGAGCATGGAGATGGATTGGAGATGGATACTTGGATTGTCTGGTATGAAACGGATCAAACAAATGACTCCTATCCTTTGAATCTGGATTTAATGCAGTGAGCTAAAAGCAGTAACGTCCATCAGAACTGCAGGAGTAAACTGATTACTCATTTATATTATTATGAATTACAGAAAACAGAAGGAAATGATGACTTACCACGAGTGAGCCCAGAAGCCTCTTTAAGCATCTCAGGAACCTGGCCTGGCAGACATACTGACTCAGGGTCAGCTGGTCCTGCGATTTCAGGCATAACTTCAACAGGCACCGCCTCAGGGTCCGCTTCATCCTCCAGCTCGGGCTCAGGCTCGGGCTCAGGCTCAGGCTCAGGCTCTGGCTCTGGTTCTGGCTCTGGCTCGGACTCTGGCTCTGAATCTGGCTCTGAATCTGGCTTGGACTCTGGCTCGGAGTCTGGCCCTGACTCTGGCTCTGAATCTGGCTCTGAATCTGGCTCTGACTCTGGCTCGGACTCTGGCTCGTACTCGGGCTCAGGCTCAGGCTCAGGCTGTGGTGTAAGATGCTGGACTATATCGGTGTCACAGCACAGGAAAGGGAGCTTTGCAGCCTTCCATACTCTCTTAAAGAAAGCACAGACTCTTTTCCCTTTCCTTCCTTTCTTGGGTTTTTCTAAAATGAAGAAAACAAACAGAATCTCCATGAACAGAGCTGCAGCTACTGATTAATACACAACCAACAGTACAACAAATGACACTGTCTGATTTAAGCTAAAAACAACAAAGCATAAAAAATAACAGATGGCAGAAATAAAATGAACTAAATTCAGGACAACTCACCATCAGTCCCATCAACGTTAGCGGGATCTTGAACAGACGGAGGCGACTCAGGACAGGCCGAATCTGCTTCCGTCATTTTCTTAATCTTGAACGGGCCATGGACACTGATCGGCCAAGGATCTTCACAGATCTGGCCTGGCAGACACACCAGCTCAGTTTCAACATGACCTGTGAGAGCCGTTGAGGACTCAGGACGGGCCGGATCTGCATTCGGCACATCTGCCATTTGCTTGATCCTGGAGGGGCCCGGAACACTCAACAGCTGAGGATCTTCACAGACCTGGACTGGCGGACGCATCTGCTCAGGGTCAACATGACCTGTGAGGGCTGTTGAGGACTCAGGACGGGCCGGATCTGCATTCAGCATATTTGCCGTTTGCTTTATACTGAAGGGGCCCGGAACACTCAACGGCTGAGGATCTTCACAGACCTGGAGCAGCGGACGCATCTGCTCAGGGTCAACATGATCTGCGGTGGTCGTTGGCTTGATCCTGGAGGGTCCTGGAACAGCCAACGACTCGAGACGCTCACAGACCTGGACTCGCAGACACATCTGCTCAGGCTCAACATGACCTGTGAGGGCCGTTGAGAACTCAGGACGGGCCGGAACTGCATTCGGCATATCTGCTGTTTGCTTGATCCTGGATGGGCCCGGAACACTCAACGGCTGAGGATCTTCACAGACCTGGCCTGGCAGCCACACCGGCTCAGGGTCTGCAAGTGCTGCGACGGTCCTGGGGGGACCTGGAACAGGCAGGTGCTCGAAATCATCCATATCTGATGGTGGCTCAAAAGGAACCACTCTGTTCCGGTCACAGCAAAGGAAAGGGCGCTTTACAGCCTTCCATGCTCTCTTAAAGAAAGCAGAGACCTTCTTCCCTTTCCCCCCTTTCTCAGGGTTTTCTAAAGTAAAGGAAATGAACAGGGAAATATTAGAAAACTCTTTAACCACAGGTTTAAAACAGACTAACTGCTGTATATTAGACATATAAAAGAAAATCATACAAAAGAAACAACAATAATAAATGCACAATTATAATAGAAAATGTTCGAAAACTAAAATAAATGATGTGAAATTGCAAATCATTTCTATGACTTAAAATAACAAATACAAGCAGACAAATAGTCGGTAAGTCATAAGTCCATATTAGACATGAGGAAAAATCCTGAGAGCAACTATTTAGCAAAAATAAACATTTCACTCCTGCTCACATAAAACACAAACTATTATAATAACTCATTATTGAGTCAATATTCTGAGTTTTACCATTTATAGTTTGAGCTATTTAGCAATCACCATTACAATGTTTAATTAAATGTATGTAGCCTTTTATTTCTTTGCCAGTGGGTGCTACATCTACATCTACATTCTTCCTCAAGCACCACTTCTCCACCACAAAAACTAATGAAAATAAATCAACATTTTTTCATCTTTCTATTAGCAATCATCAAACTCAAAGTAAAATTTCTCTTGCTTTGAATCTTCAGTGAAGAAATCTGTGGGTAAATTATAACTTTAAACATTTAACAATCACTCTTAGAAATCTAAGTGAAAAACAGAAGTCTTGCTCCAGAACTTCAGTTGCAGAAACGGAGCTATAAACATTTATTAATATTGAGGTAAAGTTGGTTTTATATTCGCACATTAGTTCATTTAACAGTCCCTATATTGTTTACCATGCTTATTTGAATTTTGGGTCTGATATTGCATGCAAGTAGGACTTCAAAATAACATTAGCACTGTTTATTGACTAAAAAATGTTGTACGATGACAGACATTGGCTGATAAAATGGTTTCCCCATTTAGAATTTAAAACAATACTTTTCTGTTTTTATTTTATTAAGGGGAAAGTAAGAATGTGCGAATATAAGACCAACTTTACCTCAATTTTATTAATTCACCCCTGCTTGAACAAATAAAGATTTACATATAATAATCTCATTCAGTTTGCTAAAATAAAACAAATATTCCTCCACACCATCGAAAACGGAACCTAAGAAAATTACTGTGTAGGTCTACACATAGGATTTAAATTAAAATAATATTAAAGTGTTTATTTTTCCAGTAATGTTAACAAATAAGGCACAATTTCTGTTGAGAGGGAGCGTGAAAATGAGAAACTTAAAAGCCAGAATGTCAATAACGTTACATATGAGAGCAGGGCTCAATCACGAAGTCAGAAAATTTGCAAAATCATAACTTCACGAATAAATTACAATCCCGAGAGGTCGCATAGTTGCCTCTTATGTCGGTAAATCGCCCTATTTGGCGATTTATTGTTATTATTTTACTTTTATTAAATAATACGTGGGAATACAGCGTTTTTTTAAACTCATCTCACCTGCTGGGCTTCTCGTCATGGTAGGAGGTGTAGGAGAAGCCATCTTATTTTGATAATTATCGTTGACAAATTCAGGCATAATCAAATTAACACGAGTAAAAAACACAGCTGACATATTATTTGCTGATTGAGATGCAAAACAAGTCGCTGAAGCCATTAAATCACTGTTCACTGCACTCGCTCGTTTGTCACTCTGAGGAAATTATGAACTGTATGCTGAATTCTGTCGTGTGACGTGACGGTGTTCTTTATGTTCTTTTTATTCGTCATCGGTTAGGGAGCGCGGTGAGCCAAGATGGCGCTCTGATCGGTTAAGTTCTGTTGAGATTCACAACTCAGTTGCCGTTTTTGTCAGATAATAAATGTATAACAGATGAAGTGTGACATATTTCACGATGAAAGCTTAAGCAATTATTATTAAAATGCTATCAAAAATATCAGTATAAACCGCAACTGTATGAGCAGAACCATAGAAGTTACATTCATTAACTTTTACCAATAAAGTATACAAACATTAAATATATTTACCAATATTTATACATATGTGTTTAATTTTTGTATTAAAGTCAACAATAAGTTGACAGTAGTGTCTCAAATATAAAAGTTTGAATAAGAAATATGAAGTGTTGGGGTAAAATAGTCCATAAGAGAAAGCGATTTTAGGAATAAGTAAAACAATTGTATTATGATTTGTATTATGTATTATTATTTATTAGGAAAATTACAAACTAGTTGACACATTTAACCTCACTAGACAGAAATTGACCATCTGAATAATGAAATAATAACAACAGTGTGATAATTATCTTAATGTCCTTTCATGTTTTTTATGCCTCTTGTAAATAAGTAAAATTTACTGATAATGACGATGGTCATATTCTAGCTAAAATATTATTGCTAAAATATTATCATTATCACTGGGGTTTACTTATTATATCAAACTCTATTTAAAACGTATTGGTTTATGTCCTGCTTGACACTTTTTACTTGTCGTTTTGTGTTTGAGAATGAGGTCCAAGATTAAGTTAGGTCAAGTTAAAATGCAGGCTACAGGAGGCGTTGTGCTTCATCATAACAAGACAAGCTTTGCGATTAATGCCATAATGGTAAAATATTTTTTATATAACAGACTTCCCCTAGAACTAAACCCTTTGCCTTTGAAATGCTATATTTTCTTTTATTTTTCATTTCTTTTACAGAACTACAGGAGCATGCTGCATCTCTGTAATGTAATGCTTCCATTTGCATATTGGACATTTTAAAACATTTTTATCATTTCAGTTTAATAAAAATGATGAATTGAGACAAAACTCTTTATATTTGCCTAAAGATCGTGTAGTTGAACATGACTAATTAACTTTATTGGCGGATGAAGAAAAATCAGAGCACAGGTTTTTATGCTTATAATAAATATACATTTATTTATTTTCCACCTGTGTTTGGCAGTAAAAGCTCACCTGCAGGTGTTTCTCTAAACAGGCGCAGGTCAGATTTTCTCCAGGTCATCATTTATTTCATTTAAATTAATTTTGTGTAAAAGATACATTAATTAGACCTGTCTAGTTTCGTATTGAGTGTGTCCCAGACCACAATCTGAAGTGGTTTGAGCGATCGGATTTATATCAGA
>CAIGQQ010037750.1:2019531-2030316 GCA_903798035.1 Danio albolineatus | reverse complement strand
ACTATTTCCTCAAGTGGTTCCAAACCTATGAGTTTCTTTCTTCTGTTAAACACTAAAGAAGATAGTTTGAAGAAATCTGTAACCACTGACGTCCACAGTAGGAAAACAATTACAGTGGAAGTCAATAGTTACAGCATTTTTCAAAATACCTTCTTTTGTGTATAACAGAAGAAAGAAACTCGTAGTACGAGCTGAGTAAAGGATGAAAGAATATTCATTATGGATTGAAGGAATCTCTTTAACAAGCCACTGCACAGCAGACATTGACTATGAGGCCACATTCATTCAGCTGGATATAGTGAAGGGCGACAACAGCTGGAGAAACAGAAGAGAAAGCAGACAATAGGTAAGCATACTGTCAAATTTAATACCTTTGTCTTTAATCTACTTTATCTTCCTTTATTTATTTAAAAAAAAAAGCGTGTCATCAATTTACAAGCAATATTATTCATTAAATTCAACAAGCACCAGTCGATTTGAATTTAACATCAGTTAATAAATAAAAATCATTGAGTTCACTGGACAAAGAAAAGTATTTTTAATGATTTAATGTAGTTTACTGTAATGACTTAATACAAATTTGTGGAGTGTCTTTAGCAGCATGGAACCACAGAGAAGGTTTTACTATTAGACCGTATGTTGTTTTATATTACAGTATCATATGTTAATACAGCAAATAGTGTACCGGACTCATCTTTTCTTTAAACAGTTTCAATCTGGACATTGTTAAACTGTAGATTCGAGAGACTAACAGTACATTGGAGCAAAACAAAATCTCAAATAACAAACTGAAAATAAAAGTATAAATGTGTGTGATTGGACTCAGTGTGCTTTGGAGCTTTTCTTTAGCACGGTTTAAATGTTGAGTGAACATCACACAAGTGAGCATGGTCAGATTTGTTGTTCATATATATTCCCCCCTGATACAATCAAGATTGCAGACCACCTGTTGAGACTCCAAATTGTTCAAACTTCGACAACCTCAATTTAAAGCAACAGTTTAGACATGAGTAACTGGACTGTGTTTGACAGCTTTCATGTATTCGGCTCCAAGAGAACTTCCTACGGTCTACTTTTTAGATGCCAAGCAGATACATGGCATAGGTCAAACATTGTTTCAGATGAATGTTCTATGTACAGCATCTGTTGCGTCATCTGTTGGATTCTTGAAGGCATTCAATTTTAAATCGCTGCAGGTCTACAGGTGTCCAGGTACAGGCTTTCTGATGATTCAAGTCATGCTTTACTGGCTGTTACCAGTATCTACATATAAATGGACCACTTTCACAAGTCAGACCAGTGAAGTATGGGGTGCCTCAAGGATTAATTTTAGGCCCTTTTATACTCAATTATATATTTCAACAAAACCTATTGAGCCGTCTGAACTAAGCAAACTGAGTCTTTTAAATGTCAAAGACTAAGTGACCAACAATTTCCTTCTTTTAAATTCAGACAGAACAGAAATATTATTGGTAGGTCGTCGCGGAATCTGTGTGCGCAGATTTTAAGCCCATCTTTGATTCTGTTTATTTACTTCGTCACATTGTAATTATAAGGTTCTATCTGCGTTCTGAATGATATTGAGCTTTAAAGTTTTTACATTCCATAGCAAACAGTATGTGTGTAACATTTATTTTTTAAATAAAAAGTCTTAAAATGTAAACAACTTATTTTAAAAAAACATCCCTCAATTCATAAGAATATGTCAATAAATCAATTTTGACAAAAATGTCAGATAGAACCTTATAATTCTAAGGTGACGACTTGTGTAAATGTGTGTAAATTTATATTTATTCAGTTTTTTAAATTATTTCAGTAATAATATTGACTAATATGAAAATATTCATATAATTTATTTACAATTATATAAATTATATAATATATAAAAGTAAATACTTTATTTTGTAAAGTAGTTTTTTTCTGTCTTTTAGTAGATATTTTTCATGACAAACTTGCTTTGTTTACCAAATAAAGTTAAAAATGTATTACTTTTTCTTTCATATATTAAGGTTTTAGTTATAATACTCCCAAAATGATTCCGCATCAATTCAGAAATAGCAAAAAATGTCTGCAGATTCCATCTGGCCCTACTCATTGGGCCTAAATCCTGTACACAGCAGATCTCACAACTCGACCTGCAAATAGAGGGATACAATGTTAGTATACTGTAGCTCAACTGTAAAAGATCCTGGTGTTACATTAGACAGAAATTTAACTTTTGAAAATCATATCTCCCGTGTCACAAAAACCGCCTTCTTTCATCTGACAAATATAGTTCGAAGCATGCTATCTATCTCATGAGTGTGCTCTATGCAGGTGAGTGGGCTTGACAAACCACCTGTAGGACACAGTTCTCCTGTCTTAGGGTGCTGTTATATCTCTGGTTCGGTCCATTTGGTCCGGAACAAGGGCAACAAATGATACATTGTTGCATTTTTCTGCCATTTTGGTCTGTTTTCACACCACGCTGATTGCTTTGGTCTGTTGAACCAGTTGAAAAGAACCATAATGCAGTCATGTGACAAAATCCACATCACTCGTTGGCTAGATCTTATTGAACGTATTTCCTAAACTGCTTTTCAACTTGGTATTTCAATGGAACTCCTGCAAGTAAACAAACCGGCAGGCACAAAAAGTCTGCGCTGTCGCTGACAAACTATACATTTTGAGAATAAAGCGTGGCTATGACTGGAAAACAACGTTTTAATGCATTGCAAATGGCGAAGGCGTTAGGAGGAGGCTTGAATTAATTTAGCTAAACTATGACATGGTCATCTACTGGAAATATTACCAACGATCCATCAGGTAATGTATGTCTCTCTCTCTCTCTCTCTCTCTCTCTCTCTCTCTCTCTCTCTCACTCTGTTTGAAACTGTTGGTAAAGCGCTGTCAGCAAATATTTTTCCTCCAAACCCCATAAGATAGGACAGCGCATCGGACTACGGCAGCTGGATCAGGGCATTTTGTTAGAAATGCTCATATGCTTTATATGTTTGTTTCTATGTTTGTTTATAACTCCTATTTTTCATTAATAGCACTTCATTTCTGCATTGCTACTTAATAGCTTGCTAAAGATACTTTTTTAAATGCACTATGAACAGCAGAAATCCACATGTGTAAAACCCTGAGAGACAAAAAAAGGCCAATCAGAACTCAAAACAGACTGTTGCGTGACTCACAGAACACACCCTCATCATTTGGATGTTTTAGTTCAGGTTTTACGTCATCCAGACCTGACTTATACGAGACCTGAGCTGTTATGAGGAGATCATCAGCTAAAACAGACTGATATGTTGCTGTGGGATTATTAATATGCACACCTCAGGCTGTTTGATAAGCCGCAACATTTCCTAGTGAGACATCAAGATTCATTTTCCTCCCCAAGTTATTTTTAAGTTTATCGTAACTTACTATGTATGTGGGAATATTATTTTGAAAATGGGAGAGACGGATTGTTTACTATGAGTTACGCTTACTTATGAGTTTACTATGATGGCAAATGTGCATCAGGACGCAAAATGCAGGATTTACAGATTAAATATTTAGCTTAATGAAATATTCGGAATGCACCACTAAAGGTATTTTTATTTTCCAACATCTCGAGATCGTTGTTGTCTATGGAGGACGAGAGAGCTCTCAGAGTTCACCTAAAATTTGGAACTACATGAGGGGAAGTGATTAAAATATATTTTTAAAACATTTTAGTGAACTAACTCTTGAAAAACGATGGTTTAGTCCCAAGACATTTCCTATATAAATGAAATACATGTTTTTTTTATGCATTTAGAAACACATAGCAAGAGATACACAATGCAAAGAAGAGTTTTATTAATTAATATCAAATTAAACTCAAAAAATCAACAAAAACAACAGTTAAACAAAATCACAACAGGGGTAAAAGAACATTAAGCATGAAGAAATGTTCAGAATTAAAGAAAACATAACGATAACATGTGCATTCAAGTATTCTAAGACATGCCTTCTAAACAAATGATGTACTTTCTTATTGAAGGCACTGCAGCCAGTAGTGGTTTCTAATGCAGTTATTTATTAAGAGGTCAAAACCAACATGTGTTGAAATCAATTACGCGGTATCGCATTTTCAAAAGAAAACGATTACATTTTTGATAAAAACAAAACAGTTGAACATTTTCAGTGCATGACAAGTTTTCAAGCTTAGCCTTTTATCCTTATTGGCTCTGAAATCCCACAGACGGCGTATGAACATTTCCTTTTTCATTAGAGAGAACTTCATTATTCCACAAAAAGTAAAGTATTATACTACGAAAACAACATTTCAAACTGGAGGAGGAGAAAGAGCAGCTTTCAATCGCTTTCACTTACCATTCTTGAATAACAAAAGGCTCACTTTTTGGCATTTTTAGATGCAGGTCATACAAAAAGCGACTTCTGGTGGAATGATTGACAGTTGGCTGCCCGCTGCCCAAAAAAAAACGTCAATAAAACACAGAATCAGTGCTTTTCAAGTACACTAGTTAGCTGTTTCTGTTATGTTTGAGAACTGAACATCGAGTAGTACACCTACTATATTTGAAATATTGTAAATAGGCTCGATCTTTTTCGATTTGTGATTAGCAGTGTACATCATGGCGAAGATAAATAATAAATTTACACTGTTCTAAAAGTGTAAGAAGTGTCATGTTTTTTTAAACATAGATTCACGTTACACAAACCTGAAAACACTGCGGTTAGGAAGTCAAACTACAACGTAACTATTGATTAAGACTGAATATGTAAAACGAAAAACTTGGGAAACACTAATAAAATATCACCAACACATCACGATTAATAAATATATGCTGAATGAATCTAAGGTGCTGTTTAGAGCGTATTCCACCGACCGTTTAGTAGAACATTAAAAACAACGGGATAGTCTTTAAATATGTAGGCATCGAACAACCTAACAAAAACTAGATTGCAGTCTAGTGAGGGAGAAATCAAACAATTCAGTGCAGTGCGTTAAATGTAAATTATAGAAGGAAACAAGTTATTCGACTGAGTATGTTTACATGACAACAATATACTGAAATGGGAAGATTTTCCTTTGAGTTTCAGAACATGCTGTAGTTTGCATGCCAGGCCAGTAGTTGGCGATGTCACTTTGTAAAGAGACACTATAGGGCATACCTGCCAACACTTCTGTTTCCCTGGGAGTTTCCAGTATTTCAGACTCATCTCTCGCCACCCTCCCATTTTGTTATTTCTCATGGAAAACTCGTAATTTCTCAGCTTTCAGGTACAGTCTGTAACATCCCACGATCGCTGCAGACACCCAAAACCCGGTGGCATGAGAAATCAAGTCCCCCCTGAGAACTGGGTCCGCCTATAGGACCCCAAGCGACCCTACTGTTTTACTGGAGTTGTTATAGGTTTAGTTTGTAGTGCCTAATTATAAAGTACAACATATGAAATCATGTTCAGAATTTATATGAAGCGTGACCGTTTCATTTCACCATTAAAATGGCGTGTCTAAGCGTTATATTGACCCTTTCGTATACTTGTGTATAATTAAAGGCATGATGGGTTATGAAATTGAGCATTTATCTTCATTCATCCATTATCTGTTCGGCTTAGTCCCTTTATTAATCTGGGGTCGCCACAGCGGAATGAACCGCCAACTTATCCAGCACTTTTTACGCAGCGGATGCCCTTCCAGCTGCAAACCATCTCCAACCAGCTGAAACATCCATACACACTCATTCACACACATACACTACGGACAATTTAGCCCACCCAATTCACCTGTACCACGTCTTTGGACTGTGGGGGAAACCAGAGCACCCGGAGGAAACCCACGTGAATGCAGGGAAACCATGCAAACTCCACACAGAAACGCCAATTGACCCAGCCGAACCAGCGACCTTCTTGCTGTGAGGCGACAGCACTACCTACTGCGCCACTGCATCGCCACATTTATCTTTTAATACTGTTAAGTTAGCCCAGTTAGCTTATGTGCTAGCATAATCATGCCTCTACCGTTAGCCTCCTGGCTACAATAAGCTAATTGATCAGACATTCAATACAGTAGCGGACTCGATTGCAGGGGGGACTCGATTTCCCACCACACTGGTACACAGTACAGTTAATAACACCACAAACATCACAGAGGACCGCTGCCGCCCCCAATTTGGTATATGCACATGGACTTTTAATTTCAGTCAGCCCCATGTCTTCCGGTTAATTGTCAGCCCATACAAAAATAGCTGTGTTTAACATCTGATTTCTTTATAAACCAGCAATCATCGGTGCCAATAGGCTAGTGGTTAGTGCGCTGACATGGCACCATGGTGCTCACGGCGACTTGAGTTTGATTCTGGGCTCAAGGTCCTTTTCTGACCCTTCCCCTCTCTCTGCTCCCAATACTTTCCTGTCTGTAACCTCCACTGTCCTTTTCAATTTAAGGTGAAAACCCCGCTAAGAAATAATTATATACTGTATAAAATACAAAACAAAAACAAAAACAGCCTGTGGTCGTGTGGGTTTCCTCCAGGTGCTCCGGTTTCCCCCACAAGTCCAAAGACGTGGTATAGGTGAATTGGGTAAGCTAAAATTGTACGTAGTGTAGGCCTGTCACAATAATCAATATATCGACTTATCGCACAATACATGGACATGCCCTTAATAGTTTTTGGTGATGCAATATATATCGCCCATACGTAAAAACCAATCCTTGCAACATTTTAGCTGATCGCACAACCTCTCTATCTCTATTGGAGGTGTCAGTGTCAGTATGGTTGAAAAAACACTATAGTATTTACCATAAATGACTAAAGTATATTTTGATGTGGGTGCCTGACAACTGAAAATAGATCTGGTAGCAGATATCGCAGACTCTGTTACATTTTACCTTGCTTTTTTTGTGTGTGTGTGTTAACATTTATTATTATTTGTTTGAATATGTGTTTTCACATTCTGATTCCAATGCCTAATCAATAAATGATTAAAATGAATAAATTCATATTTTTTTTCTTAAGAATATTTAATTTATGTGTTCTTTTGAAGTGTGTACTTGTGTTATTATATAATGCCAGCATCATGAGTGGCCTAAAATGGTTATAAAATGTCCATAATATTGTTTATCGCGATATATTATGGTGCAATATATCGTGCAACAAAAAATATATATCGAGACAGGCCTAACGTAGTGTATGAGTGTGTGTGGATGTTTCCCAGCGATGGGTTGCAGCTGGAAGGGCATCCGCTGCATAAAACATATGCTGGATAAGTTGGCGGTTCATTCCACAGTGGCAACCCCTGATTAATAAAGGGACTAAGCCGAAAAGTGAATGAATGAAAAACAGCGATCTTCACTGTCTAGCTGAGCTACGATTTAAAGTGGGTCTCAGACCAAACAAGAAGCACTGCATTAAATGATATTTTTCCACACCATGTCTTTAAAATATGGAAATTAATTTTACCCCAGTATTTTCAATGGAATTTCTGGGCTAGCTGCTGCTAATGACGGCGCCTGCGTTAAAACGGTCTTACGTCTCTTTTTACGCTTTAACAACCAAGTGGATGCTCAAGTCTATTTAACTGATTATATATGTATTACATTAAAACATTGATGCTGTAAAATTAGAGTGAAATTTAAAATAGTCACATTAAGCTTTCACCGGAAGTTTGTCATTGGCTGACAAACACTAGCTGTGCGTACTGTTCATTTCAGAGACAAATGTTGGCAGGTATGCTATAGGGTGTGATCTGTGCACATACAGTACTGTGGTGTATTCCAGAAAGCAGTTATGTGACATTTGGGTGTTTAAGAACAGGTAAGCTGATAACCTCGGCTTTAGGTTTCCAAAAAGTGAGGTAACTTTCAGGACAAGTTACTATAGCAACTTCTTATTAATTCTCAAAATACTATTGTAGTGTCTATTTGTATTATTGTTTTGATAGTTGATTAATAAGTCGCTATAAATATACAGCTGTCAATATTTGAAGTGGATCACAAACTTCAGTTGTTCAGTTGATTTAGCATAACTTTGTTGAATGGTGATGATCCTTTCTACATTATTTGGCAAGCACAGACATTTTAAGGGGAACTTATATGCAAAAATCACTTTTATAAGGGAAGCTTGTGTACTGTAGCCAGCCTCTAATGGTCAAAATTAATTAATTATACTTTTTATACTCACGCTAGATAAAAACTGTCTGCAGAAACACTGATTAACATTCTTCCTTTCTACATGTCATCAGAGGGGGAAAGCCCGCCCATAAGTGCCTCATTAGCATAAACAGCCCTGAGTGAGAAGCAGCCGTCTGCCAATAGAGTTTAAAATGTGCCAATCTGCTGGCACACAGCCGTTTATAGCTCCACCACATATTGAAAAGTATGCTGGGAGCACAATCTCATTGGAATTTAAAGCAACAGTCACCAAAATGGCACAATTAAGACCAAAGCATAAAAGAGTCAGATTCAAAGAGTTATAAAACATTATTTGTGTAGTGTTTTGAGCTGAAACCTCACATACACACTATAGGGACATCAAAGACTTATTTTACATCTAGTTAAAATGGGCATAATAGGACCCCTTAGAAATGCTTAGCTGTAAGCGCTTCTCAAACTGACAGAAAATAAATAGAATTAATATAAATAAATAAATAATAATAAAAAATCACTCAGGTTGGAAAAAACATGCTTCAGTGGACACATGTTCTACAAATGTATAGGGCCATTCACACAGAATGTGTTTGTCCATACCAATGCACCTCTATTCTGTTTTTTTTTTTATTATTTACGTTAGAATGTGCTTGACATATAATCGTGATCATTAAACTTTCGTCTTTTGCAGCACCTTGTACATGAGCCTCTGTTATTAAGACACCAATTTAAGTGAAGCACAGCTCAACGTCAGTTCCAAAGCAGTGGACCAATCAGACGACTCAGAAGAGGTGGGGCCAGTTTTGTGAGCTTCTGTTTACAGTAGCAATTTGGCATGTCACCTATTTTGTTTGACAGCAACATGGTGGAGGTGCATTTAAAAAAAAAGCCATTACTATTGTGCTGCATGCATTGTCGCATTTCGAATTGCTCCTAACTCACTATTAAACCAAGATAGACGAGGTTTTTAGTTTCCATGATGATGTGGTTTCTGCATTGTATTGTCTTTTGTGATCACATCTGACATAGATTGAGTTGACTGAACTTACTGGCAGGAGCAGATTTGTAACTGGTATACCTCAGGTTTATAGTGAATCAGGTTTAATGTGAAGGTAAGTAAAACTGGCTTTCTGGAACACACCCCAAGTGCTCACAAATAGACTGAACATGTAATACAGTTTGCGTGTGACATCACGGTTTTCACAAATTAACATTTGTTTTTACATGGACGGGATAATGTTGCCGTTTACGAAGAAACGCTGTCATGTGTAACAGAAACGAACAGCCAAAATGCATACAAAAGCTTTCCCGTTGGTGGAAAATTGTGTCGTGTAAATGCGAAAATGAAGTTTGATAAGTGACACAATACTAACATAGATCCCAAAGAAAGACAACTCTGATTTGAATCTAATAGTTGAATGTTTGATGCTAGTATTGTGACAGAGATGTAAAAAACCTTAAAAAGCACACACACATCATTGTCAAAATGAAGAAATAACATCCCATAAGTGGTTACCAGTGCTTACTGGGTAAAACTGCGAAGGATTGTCTGCTGTTCAAAAACAATTAATCAAGTTCCCCCTGGACTTTGGTTTTTATAGCAATGTTATCCACTATGTGCACTATGAAGGGGTAAAGACGTTAATGGGGAAAAAGTCACAATCTTCATCAACAAACATTTCATTCAAACAATGATATAATATTCAGTGTGATTTAAGAAGATCCAGTGAGTGTCCCGTACAATACTGATTAAAGAAATGAAAAGGCCATTAATGGTTTCTACATGCTAATGTTAGCCTTGGGTTCTCCAAAGATAAACCTCTCTAGCACAAAGCCTATCAGTCTGTTTTTAAAGAATTGCGTAACAGTCAAGATCCTCACCTGATCTTACTAATGTTAGCACATGTTAGCTAATGTTACCAAGCGTGTGAAAGGATGTTAACTGGGAACAGATGACTAAATGCAGAGCAGAGCACTTACATTTTCACACAAAATTCCCAAAGTTGTATGTTTGTTTGTTTTTTGTACACGCACACATACAACGGTGGGAATTAAGTAAATAAGCCACACCATTTATTGCTGATCTTAAAAATCCTCACCATTCGAGTTAACGTATTCCCTATAACATAAACTCTAAAGGGCTAGTTCACCCAAAAATGAGAATTTCCTTGTTCACTCACTCAAGTGGTTCTGAAACATGAAGAATGCTGCCATTGACATTTGGAGTAGGTACAACAAATACTATGGCTCCTTATTTAGCTTTCTTTCTTTGTGGAGGAAAGGTAAATGACAGAGTTCTTCATTTTTGGAGAACTATCTCTTTAGCAATAATAAGTTGCGGAGGTTTAGAAACAGATTCTATGGCATTATGTACTCACCATTATTACATGCATTTCCAAACTTGCTCTAAAAATATCTGCCATCATTTATTCAACCTTAAGTCAAAATAAGTTTTATACAGTATAATAAGTATAAACAATAAGTATATACAGTAGTCACATTTGAAGTGGATCGGAAAAGGTTTTCAAAATTGTCCTAAGACAAGAATAGGTGTTGCTGAATAGTTTTTGAACAGCTTTGATGAAGTTTTGATGCACTTCAAATGTTGACGACTCTATCTATCTATCTATCTATCTATCTATCTATCTATCTATCTATCT
>CAIGQQ010037750.1:1981153-2010899 GCA_903798035.1 Danio albolineatus | reverse complement strand
ATATATATATTTATCCTATTTAAATAGTTGATTTATAACAGTAAAATGGTGTGTAGTGTGGGATATGACCACTATACATGCAGAAACGTGTTTAATGCCAGTCATGATGAAGAATGAGCCCCGAAAAACAGGCCAATGCTTTACTGTACAGAATGAATCAAATATCACTGTAATATCGAAAGAAATCATATATAATCAAATAATAATTGGAAATGTCGAAGGTTTAGGGAGAGCTCTGTGAGGAATCAGCCAGTTTCATCCTGTTTCTCCTCCGTTGATGGGGAGGATAATGAATAGGATGATGATGAAGATGCTCGACTTTACATTATCAAATACTGAGCTGTAACATATGTGCAATAAAAACACGTTCATCAACAATATAATCGGAAAATGTCGAATAAACGTCTAAAACAGACCAGCGTCCTTCATCCGCGATCCTCATCCTGGGCTGTGTCACTGCCACCATTTCGCGATTTACAACAGCAGCAGCTCGGCGATCTGATAATACCACCGCGGCGTGCTCGCCTACACTGTTTTATACCTAACTGAGCGGTCTGTGAGAAAATGAGACGAAGGAAAAGCTGAGAATTCAAACCTGTTCGGAAAAACTGCACCCCTGGGCTTGAGAAAACCATAGACGAGATCCCGGTCGGAGGAGGAGAGCAGCTCCCGATGTCTGCTGTCGACCCCGGTCACGTGACGCGCGCCGCTGATGCTTCGGGATTCGGTCACGTGACGAGTAAAAGGGTCGGACACTCTTATATAAAGCAGTGCTACAGCAAAAGAGGGCCCACTAGGGGAGCTCAGCAACAGCACAAGGGTACTACAAGACGAATTAATGATTAAGAAATGAGCTACTGACTGTATACATGGAAGGAATTTCTTTTTCCACAGTAAAAAAACTAAACAAAGTGTTGCTTTAAAATTCTATTTACAAAATATAGTTGGAATTAAATTGAATGTAGCTGAAATGATAATTCAAGTGTTTCATATTTTTAATCGATTCATAAGAAATGTATTATTATTTGTTTTAGTTTTTTTAACATTTATTATTTTAAAAGATAGGGCCTCACAGTGACACAGTGGGAAGCACAATCGTCTCACAGCAAAAAGGTCGCTGGTTTGAGCCTCAGCTGGGTCAGTTGGCATTTCTGTGTGGAGTTTGCATGTTCTCCCCTTGTTGGCGTGGGTTTCCTCCGGGTGCTCCCACAAGTTCAAAGACATGTGCTATAGGGGAATTGGGTAAGCTTAATTGGCACTAGTATATGTGAGTTTGTGAATGAGTGTGTATGGATGTTTCCCAGTGATGGGTTGCAGCTGAAAGGGCATCCGCTGCGTAAAACACATGCTGGATACGTTGGTGGTTCATTCCGCTGTGGTAACCCCAGAATAATAAAGGAACTAAGACGACAAGACAATGAATGAATGAATGAATTTTATAGGACATTAGATAGGAACGCAGAAAGAGAAGGAGAGAGGGGAAGTCCAATAGTATCTGGGCACAGACTTGGCCATGCAAGCTGAAACACAGTCTCAGACATGCTGACTAAGACAAATAGATGACTCGCTCAATAGATGTCATGCGCTGCCATTTTAAAAGCGAAAGCGAGGCTGCGGTGGGAAAAAACCCGGAAGTATCACCTGGAGTGGCACAAAAACGGCATCTGCGTCTGTGTACCTGGCTGTATATCTTATCAGCAAAGAGAAAGTGACACAAATTTATCATTTCACTGCTTTCCGAGTTACTTGAAGCTCCGTTCTGAATGTATAGTGAAAATAAAAAGGGATATCAGACCTCATTTTCAGTTAAGGAAAATGGCACTAGTTAGCTAACGTTTGTTTTCTTTCCAAAACACATGTTTCAGATGCCATTTATCAAACTTAAATTAACTGACCGACTCTTTCAGTATATTAGACTTGTCACAATACTGCATTTCGGTACTGAAAAAAAGCAACATTTAAGCACTGTTGAGTGTGTTATTAAACACCTCTGATTTGCCATAGTATTCACCAGTGCTCAACAGAAATGTCTGTGATTGGCTGTGAAGATCATCAGTTCACTGCACTTCACCTATGTTTACCGAGTGCAAACACAGACAAGCGGATGATCCGTGTATCTGTCTTTGCATTCTGTAAAGAACTGTTATAGACCAGTTATAACTTGCAACTGATAAACTGACTCATAATTATGCACAGTTTATTTACATAATTTTAAGAAAATGGGTTTACTCAATTTAAGTAATGCCAACTAATCGCCTTTTACACTGTATATTCAAACACTATATACACTCACGTTATTAGGTACACTGTACTAGTACCGGATTAAACCTCTTTTGCCTTCAGAACTGTCTTAATCCTTCATAGCATAGATTCATCAAGGTATACTGGAAATATTCCTCAGAGATTTTGGTCCATATTGACATGACAGAGACTATGCAGCGCCACAGATGTGATCCAAGACCCGCGACGATCCCAAGGTTCCATAATCCTGGACCACGCTGTATCCTGAGCAGCTGTTTTGTGCATGGCAGAGTAGACAGCATGAGACTGATTCCTGTGACTCTCCAAGGACAGACAAGCCTCGAGTTCTCCAGCCTCCAGCGCATAGACTGCAGCTCTACACAAGACGTCTGGCCATAGGAGAAATAATGGTGCCCAACTGAGCCTGGTTTCTTTCGAAGTTTTTTAATTCTTTACTTTCGCCAATTGGTGAAGGCGTTTCCTTGATTTCCTGGCTTGCTTGGTTCGGGACTTTTAGAGCTGCACATCAATGGATTTGCTCTTCAGTGTTTGGACTCTCAGTAGGGAATTTTAAACCACACTGAACTGAACTTCAACACTGAAAACTGGACTGACACTGTTTCAATTTACTATAACCTTCTATGTGAAGCTGCTTTGGCACAATCTAAAATGTAAAAACGCTTTATGATTTGCGCTTTAGGAGATGGCCCGTTATCCTGCTGGAAGTAGCCATAGGAAGATGGGTACACTGTGGTCATAAAGGAATGGACATGGTCAGCAACAATACTCAGGTAGGCTGTGGCAATGACACAATGCTCAATAGGTACTAATGGGCCCAAAGTGTGCCAAGAAAATATCCCCCACATTACTACACCATCACCACCAGCCTGAACCATTGATACAAGGCAGGATGGATCATTGCTATCATGTTGTTGAAGCCAAATTCTGACCCGATCATTCGAATGTCGCAGCAGAAATCGATACTCATCAGACCAGGCAACGTTTTTTCAAACTTCTAGTGTCCAATTTTGGTGAGTCTGTGTAATCTCAGCTGACAGGAGTGGCACCCGGTGTGGTCTTCTGCTGCTGTAGCCCATCCACCTCAAGGTTGGACATGTTGTGCGTTCAGAGATGCTCTTCTGCATATCTCTGTTGTGACGAGTGGTTATTTGAGTTACTGTACTTTCTATCAGTTCGAACCAGTCTGGCCATTCTCCTCTGACATCAACAAGGCATTTACACCCACAGAACTGCTGCTCACTGGATATTTTCTCATTTTCAGACCATTCTCTGTAAACCCTAGAGATGGTTGTGCATGTAAAATCCCAGTAGATCAGCAGTTTCTGAAATACTCAGACTAGCCTGTCTGGCACCAATAACCATGTCAAGCTTAAAGTCACTTAAATCACCTTTCTTTCCCATTTTGATGCTCGGTTTGAACTGCAGCAGATCGTCTTGACCATGTCTAGATGCCTAAATGCAGTTGCTGATTCAAAATTTGCAATAACGAGCAGTTGGACAGGTGCACCTAGAGTGTATACTATTATAAAGAAGCTCAGATGAGAATGTGTGATAGTAGAAACATGAGTAAAATGTTGTTCAAAGAAGAGACCAGATTTATAAATCCAACCACAGAGAGGTAACACACACTACTCATAAGGCATATTTGGAAAACAATAATCATAAAATGTACATTTATTTGCAAGGATTATATTAATAGCAATAAGAAAATCATTTTCTAAGAACAGAAGATGGTAACATTCCAGGTAAAGATAATGAAGAAATCACTTTGCCTTTCATTGCTTCCTTCAACAAGTGTGTTCCTAACAGCTTCATTACAACACACACGCACCCTGCTCCCTTTGAAGAGCCCTCAGAGACAGCAGGGTGCAGGGATGATCACTTCCGATTAGAATTTGAACAAACCTTTTTATCATTTCCATGTGATCAGGTTCAGAACACAAGTGATGTTGGGGGACAGTGAAACTGAACAAGCACCCTCCACAGGAATATCCCTCCATTGCTTACATACTAATGTCCCATTTGGTTTAGAAATACCAACAACCAAAGTTCATTCCCAACATTTGTTTCATTTCATTTTGATGGGAAAGTAATTGCTAACATAAGGCATATGTCAATTACAATGGGAGGCAAAGAAGTTCAAATGCTGATCGTGATCAAATATATGTATTTAAAAATATGTTTCCACGTGAATGTCACTTTGGGCCTTGTTTGATGAGGCCTCAGAAAGTTCATTAAATATTCCAAAATAATTAAAAACCAGCTGAAGTCAATTCTATGCAAGCTTTACATTTCAACATTCATATATACAAGATAAATGTAACACATTCTTCCGAACCATTCCAGGTGAATGGAAAAGCTAAATAAGCCAATGATATGATTGTAATTACAACGGTGTGATATTTTTTGGTATCAAACATTCAATGAGATGTTCCTTTAAATGCTAAACGTACAGCAATTTATGAAGAATTATAGTCACTGAAAGAGAAGTCAGGACTGCAACATGCTCTATGATAATCTAGTCAGTTTAAACAAAATAATATATAACTTTGGCTGATTGGGATTTACATATGTGTTAGCAGTGTATGATTTTAGACATTGTCAAGACATTGTCAAACTCAGTTCCTGGAGGGCTGCAGCTCTGCACAGTTTAGCTCCAACACTGATTAAACACACCTGATCAAATTGAGCCATTCAGTTTTTTTGAATCCTACAGGTGTGGAGCAGTGTGTTGGAGCAGGGTTGGAACTAAACTGCAGGGCTGTGGCCCTCCAGGAACGGAGTTTGACACCCCTGTCTCAAAGGGACATTTCTGTCATTATTTACTCACCGTCCAGTTGTTCAAGGATTGTTTGAGTTTGTTACTTCTGTTGAGCACAAAAAGATCTTTTGAAGGATGTCGCAAACCGGTAGCGATCGACTTCCATAGTATATTTTGTTCCAGCTATGGATATTAATGATTGGCAGTTCTTTGGTGTTCAAGAGCAGAAAGAACAGAAGATGGCGAGTATGTTTTCTCTTTGGGTGAACTATCCCTAAAGTTGAGTCCTGGTTGAGGCTTGCTTCATTTTGTGTTACCTGTGTGGTGGTGTGCTGATGAGTGTCATGAGTTATAGCCTGGCATGGTTTTCGTAGGGTTTTTTAGAACTGAGACTTCATGTGATGGTGTGCCGCTGGATGAGACGCTTGAGACAGTGGACTGCTGCTGGGTTTTATCTGTGGACTCGGGTGGTATGATGGAGATCTGTGGAGCAGGTCTGAGCTGCTTGGTCTCTGCAATCTCTGAGGTTTTCCCACAACTTGCGCTATCATCTGGGACATCTTTTGAAACCGCTTTGGGTTTATTGGCAGGAGATTCAACTTTATCTGAAAGGGAAAAAATAGAGTTTAACAAAAGAATGGGACACATTGGATTGTGGCAGGCCTGTCACACAAGGGCAGAGGAGGAACAAATAGCTTTCATGAGCAAGTGAATCAAAAATCATGTGCTCTTCTCTGTTGGAGACATCTGACCTTCATATATTCCATTCAACAACATTAAGGACGATGAGTGATATCATCCAACTAAACTGCACATCCATTTCAGACAATTATGGCTCATTACTACGGAGCGGTACAGTACACTCGGACAAGGAATGGAAGGAAGGATCGAAGAACCAAATAATGAAGGAAGGATTCAAGGAAGGACTGAACAAACTAAGAAAGGAAAGAAGGAACGAATGAACAAAAGATCTAATGAAGGAAGAAACAAAAATATGGAAGAAAGAATGAGCGAACAAATGAAAGGAGGAAAGAAGGAAGGACCAAACGAATGAAGGAAGAATTCAAGGAAGGACTGAACAAACTAAGGAAGGAAGAAATGAACAAACGAATGAATGAAAAATAGGACCTAATGAAGGAAGGAACAAAAATACGGAAGAAAGAATGAGCGAACAAATGAAAAGAGGAACGAAGGAAGGACCAAATGAATGAAGGCAGAATTCAAGGATGGACTGAACAAACTAAGGAAGGAAGGAACGAACGAACAAACGAATGAATGAACAAAAAGGACCAAATGTAGGAAGGAACAAAAATATGAACGAACGAACAAGTGAACGAAGGAAGGAGGGAGCAAACGAATGAATGAAGGAGGGAGAGAACAAACAAATAATTGAAGGAAGGTTGGAAGGAACAAACGAAAATAGGAAGATCCCTAAATACACTACATGTTGTTCGTGTAGGGATGTGTAAACGTAACATTCTGTAAACGCATCAACTTTTCTACAGTGTAATACTCACTACACACTACTCTTGAGTACTTTTAAAAGGTCTACTTTTTACTCATACTTTGAGTAATATTTGCTACAGATACTTTTACTCTAGTGTACTCAGTGGTGGAAAGAGTACTGAAAAATCATACTCAAGTAAAAGTACCATTACTTGCCCAAAAATGTAGGGGTTCCCAAACATTTCAGCCCACGACCTCTAAAATAACAATGCCAGTGACTCGTGACCCCGAAATTTTTCTTAGGTGGATATAAATATGCATACGCTGCTCATACAACAATAGGCCTATATAAACACAAGCATATTGACACACTAAAAAAGTGCAACAGTCTAACTGTCAGTGTGTCATGTGATTTTCCCTGTGTTGTTGTGGTCCATGTGCTTATGTTTTGTCATGCGACTCCTTTGTTCTGTTTTTCCGCCGTTTATTAGTGTTCATTAGTTTCACCTGTGTTTCACCCCTGTTTGTGATTTGTGTAATCATGTTCTGTGTATTTAAGTCCTGTGATTCTGGCTAAAATCAGAATCACGATTTATTTATTTTAATTTTTTGCTTAAAATAAAGACCACGATTTTCTCACGATTCTGTAGATGTAAAATGAAGGTTAATATGAGTGGGCTATTATTATTGTTATTTCTCAAACATATGGTAAAACTACAATATTATGTGTAGTTCTGCTGTTAGTAAAATGCTACATTTTTAATAAACTTTAAATGGTGGACTTGAACAGACTTTAAATTTGTCCTGGTCATTAATGCACAGTAAAGTGATGACATCAGAACACAACTATTCATAATTCTGATGCTGAATTATTATGTTTGAGATGTATGCTAGCAATCTGTCATTGACAACATTTTAGACTATTTTTTCACTGGTAAAATCAGACATTTGTCATTATCAGATTCCCTCTTGCATTGTAAAGGCTAGAGTAGTTATACTGACACTTTTAAACATTTATTGTCAAGCACAATACTCTGTTCGCTATGAAAGAAAAACATATTAAACACTTGTTGTAATCATTACTCTAAAATGCGATATGATTATTTCAATGATGTGTGCGAATTCCGTTTCATTTTCACAGCACGATTCATACTTTCCGCGCAGCTCCCAAACGATTGCTCTGTGCCACAAACTGAATGTTATTTACAACTTTATTAGCTGTTATTTACAGCCTGTGCAAGTTCTGTTCACTAAAGTATCATTCACAAGAGCGCGCCCGCCCTTTCTGTGGTAACAGCTCACAGTCAGCTCACGTCACCAGTGATTTCGCGGCCACGAATACATCAATACATGAAGACATTTTGGGTGAATTATACCATATAAATACAGTATGTGACTCTTTCAACACTATTTGGAGGTGTCCACGTTGCTGAGCAATGCATGTAAAACAACGTGAGGCGCGGCCATCTTTGCTTCTCTCCTGAACTTGAAAATATGATTGGCAGAATAGTATAAATGCTGGATTACGATTGTCTAGGGTGTCACACAGCTCTATGTGTGAGTATTAGAGATGTGATCTGAAGCAGCATGTGAGCTCATAAATATTCACAAACCTTCCACATAACATAAAAACGGACCTTTACATGTGGACCTTTACATCCAGTGGTAAATTACAGGGTTCTAAATGGACACATAAAACAGTTTCTGGACATATTTGTGCCCCTAAGTTTTATTGTTTAGAATTTTTTTCCTTCAGATATAGTCCTTTGTAAAATGAAAGTTTAAAATGGCTTGAAACGGTTCAGCCTAATTTATTTGTATTTTCTACACTGTACTCATATGTGCAATTTTTAATAATAATAATAATAATAATAATAATAATAATACGTAATTATTAGTAGGCTATTGATAAAGCGAGTTATTCCCTTTGGCAGTGACAACGTCCTGTAACCATAAAGAAAATACCTGAGGAGAATCGCGTTATAACGAATATATAAATATATATAAGATAATTCATAATAAGCTTAAATTATTATTTTTACATTAGCCGTGTTATTCTGTGTGCGGTATTTATGACCCAGAAGTGTAGCCAATAAACATTAAACATTAAAATGTGCTTTTAGAAACTTAAAATATGAATATTTTATGTTGGCTATGTTTAGGATAGGGGATAGAATAGCATACAGTGAAAAAACAAACATTTTGTCCCGTAAACCGAAATAGGCCGGCTATAAGATTTTTTTGTTTCAGAATGATATGCAGACCAGGATGTCGTTGCATTGTGAATTATATTCTTCCACACTCTAGGCTAGCCTATGCCGTGCAACAGGTGATAATTTTGCTTTTGAACTAGATATCCAGTCAAAGCACAACGCATCCCAGCATTATGGATATATTATTAGCTTAAAATTATCATTATTAGACATTCATGGATATAATGCGCTCTCATGCGGCTAACTTTGCGTGCGGATATGCCTATTTATTTAATTTCATAACCACCACTAATAGCAAAAGGAAACTATTTTGAGTGCACGAGAGTGTTTTACATGTAGTGGCAGTTAGTCAAATCTTTGTAACCTAGCCTATAATAAATAATAATCATTGATAAAGCAAGTTATAATGCGATCAGGTGACGCGCTCCATCGGCTCGATAACCTTAATATTATTTTGTACTGTGTGCTGTGCTGCGGTTTTCATTTCTTGTGCGCATGATGGTCAAACAAACCATGATGGTCAAACAAATCAAAACATTCTTTTCACCCCAACGCAATTTAATAGGGCAGTGGTTCTCAAACGTTTACCACCAAGTACCACCTCGGAAAAAAATTGTCTCTCCAAGTACCACCATAATGACCAGTATTGAAATACAGTAGCGTAGTAGACCTAATTAAGCAGCACTGCACAGTTCAAAAAGGAGACAAATAATACCTATTATTAAGAATATTTATTATTGTCAGCCACTATAAACAATATAAATAGTTTGAACATTAACTGTGATTGCAGACAAAAAAAAATAATTAACCGTTTAAATTAAAATGTGCTTTTAAAAGGGATTTAAGAATGGGACTGTTTTTAAAAAGTAGAAAACTGCTGTACATGTAAAGTATTAATGTATAGTGCCCTATTCATCAAAACCTGGAAATGTTGCTTGGACCTGATGAATAGGCTATATGTCATATACGTATATATACACATTCTTTTATACATTTTGAGATATATGTTGCATGTACAGATGACATATTTGTATATATTTGAATTCTAAATGTTATTTTGAATTTTGATATGATTTGGAATTACATATTTAAATTAGAAATTAGATCTGCTGACTGCTCGTCATTTACAGTAGGCCTGTGTGTTTCAGAAAAGCCAGTGATTAAATGCATAAAGTCCATAGTCTGCTGATATCTTTAATTCTGATTGGCTGGAGGGTGTGCACTATTTTCATTAATTCACACAGGTAGTTTCAGTCAGTTTTGATCACCGTTCGAAATAAGTGTGCTTCTCCCAAACGTTTATAGTTACCATAGCAACTAGCATGTGCTGCACAGGAAACTGAATGGTGGACGGGAAATCCGCAAAATTATAAAAATACTCATCAAGTATGCCACAAAATCAAGTTTTAAGTGTTCTCAAGCAAGAGAATATTTATTTTAAAGTCAAATTGGCAGTTTATAAGGATATCGCGTGTATAAAAATGATGGAAGCTCCAGGCGGTCAGCAGCAGCTACGTGAACCCCCGCAACCATCCGCAAGTGCCGCGCGCCTTGTTCTCTTCCTCTGCGCCAAGCAGATTGACTTTTTTAACATCTGATGACGCGTTGCACTAAAGTAAATATTCTAAGCACTCCAGTTTAATGTGCGCTTCAGGGAACAGCCAATGCTGTCTGATCACGGTGGTATCGTATGCATCAAAGGGTTAAAAAGTGTGTTCATTTTAAATTTTTTATTATTCAGCGACTCTTCCGCGTACCACTAGAAGAAAGCCCGCGTACGCATACCACAGTTTGAGAACCACTGTAATAGGGCACTATAAAGGCTTTAAAGCAGGGGTGTCCAAACTTTTTGCAAAGAGGGCCAAATTTGATAAAGTGAAGATGCCCGGGGGCCAATAGTTCCTTCTGACATTTTTTTCACCACAAATGTCACATGAAAATTCACACTGTTATAAAAGTATTTTCATTGTGATGTTTACGCGCGAGGACAAAGTGAATCGCGAGCAGATTACAGGCCTAAACTCGAGGAAACTACAGCTCGCGCACGCGCTGAACTGATCCACCGCGAGGAAACGGGCCTCATGCGCGCACATCATCATCTGTGCGCACGATGTATGCTCTCGCGAGCGAGGAAATGCCTGCACTGCGCGCGATCAGTTCTCTCCGCTCGCTCGCTGACTCTTCTCTTTTTTTTTTTTTTTCAGTCTTGGGGCGGGCCTTGGTTTACTTGTTATCTCTAACGCGGTTACTCTCCCTTGGTTTATTTATTCTAACAGAGCTAGCGAGCCATAAATAACACATTATGAAATGGAATCTACGGGCCGTATGAAATCTGACTGCGGGCCGTGATTGGCCCGCGGGCCGGACTTTGGACATGCCTGCTTTAAAGGCTATAAAGAACTTAATTCTTATATTTGCTAAATTTTTGCAGCCTAGGGCTACTTCTCACCATGGATTGTTTCTTTTCTAAAACAGTAGTGTAAAATCATGTTTATTGCTAAGAAAACTAAAACAAACAAAATTATAATTTAATTGAACACACCCCATCACATAACGTACAGTACACATATAGTGCCATCCTATTGTGGAAAGGCAAAGCTGAAAATCTATGGTTAAAGTGCCACCCAGCGGCCAGTTAACAACGGCTGTAAAAGAAACATTTTGAAATAATGACATCTGTACATAAACCATAAATCTTCATATGTAGATCCCGTATGAGAAAACTATTTTTAACAACGTATCAATGCATTCTACAGCACCTTTAAATTTGCTATTTTTACTATTATTATTATAAAAGTGAATGGAAAATGAACTGAAGTTTGAGCTCTATTGTTTATTAATACAACAGTAATCTGCAAAAGTAAAATGTCTGCATATAAAGGTTAAGATAAATGAAACATGCCTTTTGCACTTTTCTCCGGTGAGCATGTCCTCTTGCCGAGAGACTGGGTGAACGGACAGGGCAAAACTTTTGCTGGAGTGTACGTGTTCAAAGGAGCCTTCTTTGTGGGCACAGCTGAGGGATAAAACATGTAAAAGCAGATTAAATCAAATGTACCATAAACTATAATGCATATTGGTGCATGTTGTTTTGACAATACCTGGGGATGATGTAGATATGTCCAGTATTGAATCGTGGGATATGGCTATGGCGGAGAGGAAGTCGTCCACTTGTTTGAGAGACAGGGAATTATGAAGGGTCTCCAAGGGGCAGATTGAAGGAACCATGGAGTACAACTCAAAACCTTCAACGAAATGTACAATATCAGAATCTGAAAGCTGACACTTCAGCTAGAATTGTCATACATCATGACCTATAACTTGAGGTCTTGGACACATGGCAGAGATATGACGTTCCATTTCCTTTGAGAATGACAAGCAACGACACCGTCAAACGTGAGTTTGAGGTGGGCAAGATGGAGGCAGATGGGTCACACAAAGAACAGCTCACAATACCTTCAATCTACCAAAAACGTCACTTGGCCAAGATGGTTTCATGAAGCGAAAATGATAATCGACCTACCTTGAACATATAATAGCTTTATCTCTCAGATGAAACCAGTGGAACAACATGATTATGATTTGATTTGTTCACATCATGCAGTTTGGCACAGGACGCCTGATTGTAATCTTCATGTGTCAATTAATAAAAGCAATAAGCAATGAGAGCTCATCCATGAACTACAATGATTATACCACTGTAAGACACATTCTTTCATAGTTTACTGCTTTTATACACCAGCAACAGCTACACAATATACAATACATTTAAGAGTCATTAAATAAATATATGATTCTATTTATTGACTTAAAAAAAAAAAACAGTCAGGTAAAAGCAGTTGACTAGCCTGACTGTAGACTGTTTATGGTCACCAATTAATGTATAAGTTCTACACATTCATATGCAATGGTCAGACAGAAGTGCGGATTTTATTGCATTTTACTATGCCTTCAAATGGGACTTAAACATTCTAAATGTAAAAAAGAGTTCAAGCTTTTTACACTTTCAAATCCTTTAGTGCAGGCATGTCCACACTCGGTCCTGGAGGGCCGGTGTCCTGCATATTTTAGCTCCAACTTGACTCAACACACCTGCAAGGATGTTTCTAGAAAGCCTACTAAGAGCTTGATTAGCTAGCCCAGGTGTGTCTGATTGCGGTTGGAACTAAACTTTGCAGGACACCGGCCCTCCAGGACCAAGTTTTTACACCCCTGCTTTAGTGTGCAAAGTTTGCACATGAAAAAGATCTGCTAAGTTAAAGAGTGTAAAATCATACCAAAGGGAGTTACTGTCTATTTTATCAAGCACAGTTTCTGAATTTCCTTAACATTCTCCAGTGTTTCCTTCTTTTCATGTACAAGCCGCAATACCCTAAGTTTAAATAATAATTGTTTTAATCTAGTGGTGGCAGGTCTAACTGTGTGTCTAAGGCTACGTTCACACTGCAGCCAAATGTGGTCTGAATCAGATTTTTTTCCCCCACATGTGACTCAGGTAGTGACAGTGTGAACAGCCCAAACCGCATGGAATCTGATCTTTACAGTTCTGATTTGTGCCACTTTCATATGTAGTCTTAAATCATACATAGATCTGATGTTTTGCAATCCGACCGCAGTGTAAACGGTTATGTACTGTAGGATTTCATGTGACTTTGCTCATAATCTTTTAGCAACATGCATCATCATTCTGTGCTCCAAACAGCATCATAATAGAATGGGATCAAAATCAAAATTTTGAAGGCAAAATGCACGTTCCTGTTGTTTATAATGACATAAAAAGAAATAACTTTGCAAACAGAGATAAACCAACTCTGCCATCACAGATCAGTCTGCTGCTGCTCATTAACCCTTGATGAGTTCACTGGACCGGTGGTCAGAAAGACATGCACTGCGCTTGTCATAAATCACAAATGATCAGTGTTTTCAAATCACAAGTGACTTATTTTAGGTTTCAAATACTGAAATACACATTAGTAGCAGAACAACCCTTTACAGTTCATGAAACACACCACGGTTGTCTGTAAAAAGGGCAATAATCATATTAAGCATAATCTTACTTACTTCAAACAGTAAACACATTGTATGCATAATTAGACATTTTGTGCTTTTGCATATGCGGGTCAATTTAGGACCATGACCTGTTTTATAACAGCAGTGTGAACAGCTATGCAAAAAAATCAGATCTGAGAAGAAATTCGATTTGAGTACTAAGGCTTGCAGTGTGAGCGTAGCCTAAAATAAGCCGTTTCACACATCTAATACACTAATATATACATATTTCTTCCCTGTTTATATTAACTTGTGTGCCTTTTTTGTGTGCTCTTGACATAATGTTGTGTTTAAGTACCAGTTGACATATAAGAGAACTTAATTTAATGCTCACAAGATTTGCCACCTAAAAATGACTTTGTGTGTTCGCTTTACTGTATCTGTTTTCTCAGAGAACTACTTATCTAGAGCAGGGGTTTCCAAACTTTTCAGCCCACGACCCCCAAAAAAACAATGCCAGTGACTGGCAGTCGCCAATATCCTCTGAGCTCGTTATAATTCTATAAACCTTACACACAACGGTGCACACATAAGTCTATTCATCGTTTTGTTTTGGAGAACACCCCTCAGAAACATCCTCCATGTTCAGTTGTGGCCTGTATTTATTTTTATTGTATGTGAGTGCAATAAAAGTTTAAACTGGTGCTATAAAATATGCTGCATCTGAGTCTTTAATATAACGTAATCACCCCAGGGGTCGCAAAAAAATTGAAAGGCTTTTTATTTGCATGTTGTTTTTTTAATGTAACTATTAACTATTATATTTTCTTCCGTATGTTAAGAATAAAATATGGTATTTATAATAGTTTAATAAAACAAATTTTTGGGATTTATTTGGACGTTGGGAAGCATTGATCTAGAGTTTAAACTGTGAAGCTTTAAAGGCACAATATGGAATTTTCGCCTCTAGAGGACATGTGTTCACAACAAACAAAAGGGTATTTGGTTACATCGTGACTGAGTGTGGAATCACCGGCTGGGTGATTTGGGAAAATTCAGAAGTTTTGCACAGATATTGCGATTTTATTTGAGATCAAGTCAAGCTTCATCTCAATATTGCAGCACACACACTTTAAATAAAACATTTACTGTATATTTAAACTTTTACACTTTTAAGCTTGATTTATTATAGTCGATGCATCCATACGAGGACCCTGACCTGCTTATGAAGGAGTTTACAGAGCGTCAGATGCTGGAATTACGAAATATCTGTTCCAAACCTACAGAGATTCATGCTGGAAGTGAGAGTGGAACTACTGACGACTTGTTTCAGGCAGTTCAGAATCTGTACTTTCTTTTGGGGGACAATAACCCAATTTAACATACACTTTTGAAATGGTGCAGATCTTTCACATACACAAACGGTTATTTTACACACTACGTAAATGATAATGTGCACTTTAACCATAACAGAGGAAGCACCGTATGACGAGAGAATGAGTGAAGGAGTCAATCACAGAATAACAGAGAGAACTAAACATTAGGCAATTTTCAGATTAAGTTTATAGATAAACCTAAAATAGGATTAATGTAAGAACAACTGTTTAAAAAAAACAAACAATAAATCAAAAACAACTACTTTTTCCTTTTGCAAATGAAATGATTAAAAGCAAACCATACGATGCATACAGTAGTGTCTATATTCGACTAACGCATGGTTTTATCATAATAGGACAGATCCAAGTGGAAACTACATTTGAAAAGGGTGGAAAATAGAGAATAAGGACTAGATCTGAACTAGCTACACAAGCTTGGGAAGCAGAGCCAAAATAAAACAACAGACACTAATTAGACGGGATAGAATGATTAGCACTTACCACTGAACATACCGGAAAACACTGACCCATTTAGAAAAGCAGATTAAAAGAAAAAACAAACAATAAAAACGATATGCTAAAAATGGGCAATTTTTGAAAGTTTCCAAAAAAACAACACCTTAAATATGATTAACTTACTGTACCACAATGAATCAAAAGGCATTTATTATTCCAAAGACATGTACTTAAAAGGACAGTTTACACAATTATTTACACACCCACAGATCATCTAAATATTCTTTAATGTTCTACTGAAAAAACAAATAAAATATATATATATATATATATTTTTTAAATCACCTACTTCTTGGATGACCCGTGGGCAAGAAAATTAACAAGAAATTACATTTTTTGGGTGAACTATCCCTTTAACATCCAGGGTTTGATTTTTTTCTCCTTATGACTTTATTATTTTATGAAAGTTGATGAATATTAAACATCCTCCAAATAGGATAAAGAGCAACAAAATAGTATTCACCTGAAAACTCCCAACATATTGCATAATTTTCTAAGTAGTAATTCGTTCGAACACAAAAAACAATAGAAAGAGCAATATATTTCAAACGTAAGGCTGATTTATACTTCTGCATCAAGCACACGCTTATGGTCTGGTGCAGCCTTCGCACGGTCACATACCCCTCGCCATGGTTGAAGCAGACAATGATGTGCACCTCTCAAAAAAATTTAACTACACAACGTGTAGCTCAAGCTCTGTGATTGGTCAAGCTTGGTAGTGCTGATGAGTGTGGGCGGGGCAGAGAGCCGCATTAAACCATTGGAGTGAGTGTTTACAAGTGAGCAGTCCCGTGAAGGAGCTCCAGCTGGAAACTTCTGTTTTGTATTTACCTTATGATTAAAGTTGTTGCACTGATTTCGGTCTCTGAATGAGCGAGTTTTAGCAACTTGTACATTAAGGTAGGGTTCAGAAAAAATAAAACACCAGCAAAGAAACTTGACACAGAAGAACATAAAAACCAGCTAGCGTTCCGGAAGTGTTATTACAGAGCAACACGAACAGCACGCAGAAGTATATATGCACGCAAGGCTTGCGTCGTGGGTCATGGCGATCGCTCGATGCAGAAGTATAAACCAGCCTTCAATTTTACCCAGATTTTATGTTAATGTAGATGATTAAACAAAATGTGCAGCAAATTTTGACATGTATGTAACGAGAAATCCATAGCTGCGTCCGAAATCGCATACTCCTTTGAATTTGAAAATACATTGTGACTGCACCATATAGTGTGAATGCAATTCAGACAAACTACATCATCCATTTTGACATCACATGACCTACCTGCATGAGTACTCGCATAAATACCATTTTATGAGTTTAGGCATACTACTATATAGTAGGGAAGTATGCGATTTCAGACACACTGCATGTAATCACTGTGCAACTTGCAGATAAAAAATATAAAGACATTAGTACAACTATTATTAGTCCTCTAAACTAAATAACTGTCACATTCTCTGTGCCCTATCCTGGCGTTGATGGAGGAACCCTATATTCAGGTAGAATAAATGATAATAAATTAAATGAATGGGTGGGGAAAACGTGTACTAGGAATGAACAAAAGCAAACATACCATTGGTTGGGTGTCGCGCAAATGAGATAGAAAATCTTTTAACAGCAGAACCACGCGTGGCCTCTGAGAAAGAGAAAAACAGGTACCTGAAATGTATAACAGCTAACAGAAAGAGGGTTAAAGAAAGAGCTCAAGGAGGCAAGAGTCATGCAGGAAAAAGACGCAGAGGAAAAGCAAAGGAGTGCTTGTGTGTTTAGTGCTTTAGACAGCCGTAGGGATAGTGATTACAAACAAAAAAGGAATTAAATAAAAGAAATCAAAATGAAACCTTTCCCTCCTTTTTAAGAAGACACCCCATATTAACCCTACAATGCATAATAGGGGAGACAGACTGACTCATTAGAGCTTTAGTTTTCAATTCTGCTCCGATCTGAATAACATGTTCAGTAGAGCTGCTCTAGGCTTGTTTTTAGCAGCAGACGGTGCACTAGGCTAGTTTTTAGCAGCAGCCGGCACTCTTAATTAGTATTTAACAGTAGATGGTGCTCTAGGCTAGTTTAGCAGCAGATGGTGCTCTAGGCTAGTTTTTTAACAGCGGATTGTGCTCTAGGCTAGTTTAACAATAGACAGTGCTCTAGGCTTGTTTTTAGCAGCAGACGGCACTCTAAGTTAGTTTTTAACAGCAGATGGTGCTCTAGGCTAGTTCATAACAGCAAATGGTGCTCTAGGCTAGTTTTTTAACAGCAGATGGTGCTCTACGCTAGTTTTTAACAGCAGATAGAGCTCTAGTCTCGTTTTTAGCAGCATACAGCGTTCTAGGCTAGTTTTTAAACAGCAGATGGTGCTCTAGACTAGTTTTTAACAATAGATAGTGCTCTAGGCTAGTTTTTAACTGCAGATGGCGTGCTAGGCTAGTTTTTAACATCAGATAGAGCTCTAGTCTGGTTTTTAGCAGCAGACAGCGCTCTAGGTTTGTTTTTAACAGCAGATGGTGCTTTAGGCTAGTTTTTAACAGCAGATGGTGCACTATGCTAGTTTTTAACAGCAGATAGAGCTCTAGTCTAGTTTTTAGCAGCATACAGTGCTGTAGGCTAGTTTTTAAACAGCAGATCGTGCTCTAGACTAAGTTTTAACAATAGATAGTGCTCTAGGCTAGTTTTTAACAGCAGATGGTGCTCTACGCTAGTTTTTAACAGCAGATAGAGCTCTATTCTAGTTTTTAACATCAGATAGAGCTCTAGTCTGGTTTTTAGCAGCAAACAGAGCTCTAGGCTAGTTTTTAAACAGCCGATGGTGCTTTAGGCTTTTTTTTAAACAACAGATAGTGCTCTAGGCTAGTTTTTAGCAGCAGACGGCGCTCTAGACTAGTTTTTAACAGCAGATGCTGCATTAGGCTTTTTTTTAAACAACAGATAGATCCCATCCAAGAATGCTTTAAAAATTGTAATTTTAAATTTAATGTACCCTTTTATTTGTTTATTTTATTGTTAAGCTACAAAAAGCTATCTGAAATGAAATGTTTCAATTTAAATGATGTAAATTTATTCATATTTAGTTTGAAATGTGCATACGACAGATAGAGGACAATGCAGAGACTTTGGTGAATGGCAGATTCTGCTTGACTAGTGTATTCAGCATTGAACTCCACTGTTTTATAAATTTGATTGTTTGTTTTTATTGTAATAACTTTGAATCGTATTAACTTGCACAGTTTAACTTTTTAAAGTAAAGTTTTTCTATTTTTTATTATGATAAAACAATATGAAGTGGAATTTACCCATGGCAACTTTAATGTAAAATAGTTTGGAATAGTTACCTTCGGCCCACGGCTAGCAATGATATTTGGTATTTGGCCCATCATACGAAAAAGTTTGGGCACCCCTGATTTAAAATGATATAAATATAAAACATGATGCAAACTCTATAGAAAACCAAAACCTGTGATTCTGTCCCCTTTATGCATTTATGTAGGGTTTATTGGGTCACATATTCTAACGTTAAACTGACAACACCTTCGCTACGCTTAATGTTTACAGACAAACAACAGCACTGCTGCTCTATGAACAAATCTACAACTGAAGCTCTCAATCATACATTGCCAAAGAATCATCATTCAGGTCCCAAGAATTAAAAAAAAAAAAAAAAAAAAACATATTCTATCCTAAACTGCATAGTGAAATAACAGCTATAAAGGGAGAATTACTTTTAAGTCACTCAAAAAGCTTCACATTATACAGCCACAGACACTACAACTAATGACTTATAATAAGTGTTTGGCTGGAGACATTATGGAAACCATTAACAGACACTAGCGTACTGACACATTTATCAAGATCATTTTCTTATGCTTGTAAATATTGCTCCATTCACTGAAACACTAAAATATCTAGCGCCCAATTATTTACTTATGTGGAAAGCAGCCATCTATTTAATTATATAAGACTGTTATAGCAAAACATACCCAGTCAAAGTCATTGAAGACAATCCTTTATGATCATTGGAAGTTGAAGGTGCAGTATGTAAGTTTGACACCCAGTGGTTGAACTAGGTATTGCACTCCTAGATCAAATGCAAACGCAAGAGCAGGTTGCAAGATTGAGGACAGGAGCGAGTGATTTAAATCGTGTTCTAAATAAAAGCAACGGCACCTGATAGAAGGAATATTTTACATATTAAAATGAGTTTTTGTCCTAAACAACACCTCGAATAGATATATTAGAGACGCTTCTATTCTCATAGGTTACAGCAGAAAACTGACAATGATCACCTCAGGTAAACCTCATGTGCTTTATTCAGTATTAAAATGCTAACAATGTGAGTTTGAATGCCATTTTACATGATATTTATTGCCATATACTGAAAACAGCAGCAGATAGTTCACATTAGATCTTAAAAATAAAATAAACCATTTGAAATATATCTTTAGGACTAAACACGAGTGATTCAGCATGTACATTTAATAATGTTAAAGAGGGTTAATATGTATTACACAGATTATAAACCTTACCATTTCGGGAGTGAGTGCATATTCTGTGCTTCTGAATGGCTGTATTTACATTTCTGTCATGTTTCGTCTGGTGCTTATCTCAATATGAAGCATGTTTTAGGACACACGGTTACAGTGTCATCTGCCCACCTAATGTTTATGCTAGTAATATTTATATCATTTGCTAATTAATAACCTCATGTGGAACTGAATCTGCTCATTTCAGAGTCTGCTACTGTCCACTGGAGGTCGCATTATGGTCACGGACACGTTTTTAGAGCATAAATGAATGAAATATGCCATTTTCCAACAAGGCAACCCAGGGTGCTGAAATATAATTGGCTAAACTGGCATTGGGCAGGTAAAAAATTACCTAGACAAAGACAGCGTTCCAGCACAGAAAACACATTTTCAAAGCAGAATATCTGACTTCAGCATTGTTTTTCAGATAAACAAGTATGTTCACCTAGCATTTTTCTCAAATCTCGGCAAACATATAATAATATTTTTATGCTTTAAAAAGAGTCAAAAACTTACATACAGCACCTTTAACAAACTATGCATACATTTGTGATCAAAACCGTATTCTTGGCTTACTCCAACTCACTAAAGTAAGTCTACATTAGGTGGTTAACATTATTAATTATGTTTATATTTTATGCTTTATCTTGTACAGTATACACAGGAAAAAAATACAGATACAGAGCAAGAATACTCAATAGCGTAAAACTAGATCTTGTTTAAGGTCTTTTTTCTCTTTGTTATTTTGGAGCTTCAATAAGAGACTGATTGGAATGACATAAACCTGCCTCATACTGTGTGTGCCTAAAGTTTATTTATGCTCTGTAAAACAGTTACATTTATTACAAGGTAACGTCAACAAAATTATTATAGTTATAACTGTTCATATTAGGCAGAAATTAAGATATTTACAAAAAATTAAAAGCATTTACAGCATGCTTTGCTCCAGACTGTTGTTGTTATATATTTTTAAATAAGATTAAATCTGTTAGTGTTTAATGTTACGTTATGTTGGGATTATCATGGGGATTTCTGTTAAATACAAATTCAGAGGGTTACCATTGTGCTGAAAAGTAAAGTATGTCAACCTATTAAGATGAACCATGTGGCTTTATTTGAAAAAATAAAAAACAAATGTCAGTCAATGAGCTTTGTTCTTCCGTGTTGTGCAAGCATGTTTGAGCTTCTGCAAGAATCAACTGGGGTTTGTTCACATCAAGCAAGTATGGATTGTTTTTGTTGACCATTTTTTGACCATATATAAGATATGCAATGTTTATGTGTGGAAAATGCTTAAATTACCATCTTCAAAACCTCTAGGTTTTATTAAACATCTTTGTGTTTTGAAATTTTTCTTATGTGTTTTTCATTATCTATATTCCATATTAATAAACTTATTGTGGCAAACAAACAGCAACATGTGAAAGGTGTACGGTGTGCAAAGCATTAAAACCAGCATAAGCTACAGCTGTGGTTCTCAACCATCTGTCAAAATCAAGTCTTTATATTTCACATTTATTTGTCAAGTGTTCTGTGCTGCGAGACATAGTAGATTAATTAGTCAGACGCCATTGTAGAATTTGGCTTGCACTTGTACGGTGTTTTGGATTGTGAAAACACCTCCCACAATGGTTGCTAAGGATGTAAATAGTGTGAATGACGCAATGTGAGCTCATATTTATTTTTAATGAATGTTTCAGACTAATGAACTTGACTAAAAAAAAACTATTTTTTTAATTTTAATTTTAAATTGATTTTTAAATGAATTTAATCTTGGTAAGTTAATGGTTTAACAATCTGTTAAATTTAACTACATAGTTTATTTGCATTTTTTATAAAAGGAACATAACACTAATCAAATGCTTGTTAGTTGTTCTTATTATCAGTGTAAAGTATAAATCAAATTAAATTGTAATAAAAAGTTAAATGTAAATACCATGGTAAAACTGTAGGGAAAGCTGCAGTACAGGCGAGTTTTTTTAATATAAATACATGAGGCTGACTTTCCAAACAGATTTTCATTCATCTTCGGATGGCAAAAATTTTTTTTGAAGGAAACCTGAGAGATTTAAAACATTAAAGACTGCAAAATGTTTACAAATACAACGCGGAATCAATCCATGTGAATGAAGAGATTTAATCCCAATTTAACGAAACGTCACAAATGTTTTTTTGCCAAAGATTGTCTAAATATCTTCAAAGATATCTGACATTCTGAACAGCAGTGGTTCTCAAACTTTTAAGCCAGCGTAAGCCCCAATGTAAGATCGTCAAGAACTCGAGACCCCCCCACTACCAAAGCATATACAAACAATAAAAACAACTTCTTTTAAGCTGTTAACTATATTTAATACACTGTTTCAATGCTAAATATATATACAATGCTTAATATATACGCCGAATAACCGTAAATTGACTTTCCCAGAACTCCCTGCATGGCACATCACTTTTTATGTTTTTTTTGTTGACATTACTATGGATCTTTATAGTTGTTTCCCCATTAGCGATGTACATTGGAGATTTATGTTGCATCTAATGTCGATAAACAATGTTTATTTCATGACATGACTTAGCTGTGTGAGTGACACTGAGCACCTTCTACACTGATACACTTTCCTGCTTGTGGGAAAAGTTGTTTGTGATGAGCATTGGTTCATTATGTATCTTCCTAATCTCCACCTGCATCCACACTTATTTGAGTAATGAAAGATGTGTAGATGTTGGTAATTCAACATACAGACATATTACCTCTATAAATGAATAAAATATGGTAGTTTACTGTAAAAAATAAGAAATTACTTTAACAGTTTGTACTGTATTTTTTAATGGTGAAATACTGGCAACAACAGCCGTTGTTTTTTTACCGTAAATTTTACGGATTATTTTTTACAGTGTATACATTACAATTATTTTGGCTTACATATAAATGGGATGTGTGTACTGTTGACAGTAAAGCAAGTGAATCCATACTTTATGAATTTATTCTGATATGTCTGACGTTTTCTACTTCGGTCTGACGGGGTCTTATGCTTAGATGAAGTAGATGGTTCTAATGACTCAGGCAAACTGTCCACAGTTTCCTCAACATTTTTAGATTTGTGAATTACATATTTATCCATCTCTGCAGTTGCGGTTTTCACATTCAGATGCGCATTATAGTGATAGCTAGTGAGTTAGTCGCTGCACAGTGATGATGTTCCCTTCACTTTTTTTTTTAAACACAATCAGTAATATCTTTTTTTAAAATCTGAAAATATTTGTTTGTAGCTTTTACTTGTAATACTGAAAAATATATATTATAATTACAGAAAAATTATGCAATTTTAAATCACTCTTGCGACCCCTTGAAATTATTGCGTGACCCCCATAGGGGTTGTGACCCCTAGTTTGAGAACCACTGCTGTACAGAACTATAAGCCTTTTTATAGTACAATTTATCTGCACTTTACAATGGTGTAAATCTGTGCATTTCCAGGATGCAAGAACCTAAAGAAATTATACATAATTCACAATACTAATTTTCTATCTTTAATACAAACTTATTTATTTTTAAAGGCAATTATCAGCAGCTCATGCAAGTTTTCATCATTTTTCTTTTTCTTTGTCCATCAATCCATCTATCCATATATGTATATGTCAATCCATACTGTATGCGGAAGTGAAGTCATTTAGGCAAACTACTGGTTTTGTATTATTGGAGCATTCATTCATTTACTTTTCGGCTTATGTCCTTTATTAATTAGGGGTCGCCACAGCGGAATGAACCGCCAACTTATCCAGCATTTGTTTTATGCAGCGGATGCCCTTTCAGCTGCAACCCATCAGTGGGAAACTTCCATACACACCAATTTACACTCATACACTATGGACAATTTAGCTTACCCAATTCACCCATACTGTACCACAGATCTTTGGACTTGTGGGGGAAACCAGAGCACCCGGTGGAAACCCATGCAAACACAGGGAGAACATGCAAACTCCACACAGAAATGCCTACTGACCCAGCTGAGGCTCGAACCAGCGACCTTCTTGCTGTGAAGCAATCCTTTTAGAACATGCATTTATTTCATAAATTGGGATTAAACCAATGAAGTCAGACAGTCAGTGAAATATCTACTTCTGTGCTCCAAAGATGAACAAAAGTCTTACGGGCATCGAAGCGACATAAGATTGAGAAAATTATGGCAGAAGGTCTTTTCTACGAAGATAAAAAGCGCCTATATATGTCTGACATTTCAGATAACATACAGTCATGTGAAAAAGTAAGGACACCCTATTAAATTTCATGGTTTTCCATATTTCCAATATCCATATATATCATAATTTAATTGCTTTTTTACAATATTAAAATGTTTCCCAAACCTGTGGTTACATGCAAGTATACATGTGACAGTAACAACAAGAAGAAACAATCCATGATTGAATTCAATTTAAAAAAAACTATTACAAAAAGTAATACAAAAAGAAAAAAACTGCACAAAATGAAAACACAGAACGATGTTTAACACAGTTCAAAAGAGACTTTCAGAGAGAGGTACAGCAGTCATTAGCCTCTTTCACACAGTAATACCGGTAAATAACAAAAAATTACCAGAGCAACTTTACCGGTAAATTAAAAAAAAAGTGCTGTTCACACAGGCATGGACGTTCCAGAATTTTTCCAGATAAGACCATTCACACATCCATTCCAAAACATATCCATTCCATCAACCAGAAATGAGCTCTAAACGGCTGCACTTGTATTTGTAAACAGAAGGGGTCGGGCTTTTGTTGATGGGTTCACTTTTATTTAAAGCGTTAGCATTTACAAAGCTGCTTTGTCCCAGAGACATCCAAAGGCAGAAGTGCGAACCGCAGCTGAATGTTTACACATTTGACTACATTACAAATTCTGTGGATGGACAAAGTCGATGAAAACATATGGAGGAACACTTTGACATGTCGTGATGCACATAATATGTGTGTGTGCTGGCGCTCACCAGCTGCTTCATGTGCACACACGTCAAAAAGCGGAGCTTGAAGGTAAACAGAGTTTTATCATAGGAATTTTATCGATAATTATTCACACAGTTGGCATTAAGAAAGAGGATAGAAACGTTATCTGACTAACATCTAGCAACTAAATGTATCTGGAAAAATATTCAAAGGCTGTTATTGTCATAAACAGTGTGGATGTGAATGCGTGCTCAGTGTTCTGATTGGCTGGAGTAGATGTCTTACGTCAGCCGGCAATTTTCCTTCTGCGTTCACACAGAGCAGCATTCCGGTAATGTTACAACATCTCTTTTTGGAAAATTGCCGGAACGAATTTACTGGTATTTTCAAAAAGTGCCTGTTCACACATACTACCTTTCCGAAAATTTCTGGTAATTTTCCGGAAAGGTCTGTGTGTGTTAAAGGGACTGACTATATTTGCTTTCTTTATATAGTTTATATTTAATCCCAAATTGCCATTTTATTTTATTTTTTATTTATTTTTTTGAGAAAAATTTACATTTGTTGTTTTTTTTTGTGCTGTATTATTTGGTTACTGAGCAACAATAAATAGCACTTTAAAATATGAGGAGTTTTCATGTGATTTTACAAACTAATAGTGTTACAAAATTAATGAATGTATAATAATCCGATAACCTTGATATCATGATTACACCTTAAACTATAATTATACCTACAAAATCTATAATCTCTAGACAAAAACAGATCTGAGTAAAAAAAAAAAAAAAAAAAAAAGACTTGACCTGCCAAACGTATGATTTTTTTATGTCTTGATATGGAAAAATTGGATTTTCATAGGGTGTCTTTCAACTTTTTCACTTTACTGTATGTTACACATTTCCTGCACAGACATATGAGATCCAAAAAAAGATTACGGTATGAAGAGTAATTTCAAATTTGCACCATAAATAAATCTATCAGTGATGTTTATGAGTACCACAACGAAAAAACAACAACAAAACAATGATGACTTCTTCCAATGCAACCAGTTTGAGAACAATCCGAGCTCCGGTAGCTTCACACAGAAAACATAAGACTCCAAGATTCCCTAGAGGTAGGGACGGGGATTCACCATTAGAAGGTGTGTGTGCGTGTTTGCACATACCATCTAAGAAGCCAGAGGAGGTCAGCTTTTTACGGTGTGCGTGAGCGTAATCTTGTAGGTTAGGTGCACTGGAGGAGCCGCCCAGCACCATGGTGCTAAACAAGCCAGCACAATGAGACCCTGATGGGAGTTAGAGAAGATACATACAGCAATCGGGTGTTCCAAGAGACACACCTCGCAATGCATGCAGCATGCATTTTGACAAGATTCTTGCCACAGAATGAGTAGTGCAGCCTCACTGAAAGCATCCCATAATGACAGTAATGTCTTTTGTCAGTGGAACCAAGCAAAGTAAGATGATTTGATCAGTAGACAAGAAATAACAGGCAATTACTGACTAATTGCATACAATAACACCATATTTATAATATCTACGGTAGCTACTACATTAGTTTTTAGCACTGTAGCTCACTGTGATTATATCATACGTACTGTAATATACTCCGATTTACAAAAACCTTTGGTAACACTTTATTTTAAGTCAGAATTCATGCTGTTAACAAACCATTAACTAAGGCTATTAGCTCAAAATGCTAACTAGCCAGTAAAGTGGTTGTTGGGTTTAGGTTTTGGGCAGGATTAGGGATGTTCAATAAAACCATACTTTGTAACTACTAAAAAAACAGGCAATATTGCAATAATATGAAGGTAATAAGCTAGTTTTTAATAGCATGAATTGTGACTGAAACTAAAGTGTTACTAAATCTTCCTCAGACAGAATTTAAGAAATTTCATAGGAAATTATGTACTTTGGTGTAGGGCTGCACAATATATAATTTTAGCATCAATATTGCACTGTGTGAATCTGCAATGGCCCCTTCAAATGACGTGCAATGTGGAGTCAGGATTATAGATGAACATAATGGATCGATTGTGTGCATTTTTAAGACCTGTGACAGTCTAAGGTGCTTTCACATCTGTGGTTTGGTTCATTTGGTCCGGACCAAAGGGCAACTAATGATACATTGTAAAATTTTTCTGCCGTTTTGGGTCCTTTTCACACCACACTGATTGCTTTGGTCTGAACCAGTTGAAACCAAAATGCAGTCATGTGACAAAATACACATCACTCACTGGCCAGATGTTATTGAACATATTTCCTAAACTGCTTTTCAATTGGTCAACCAACAACAGACAGACACAAAATGTGTCAAACTATAAATTTTGAGAATGAAGCGCGGCTGCGGCTGGGAAACAATGTTTTAATGCATTGCAATTGGCAAACGGGTTAGCTAAACTAGGACATGGTCATCTTCTGGAAATATTACCAACAATCCATCAGATAATATTTTTCCCTCTCTCTCTCTGTTTAAAACTGTTAGTAAAGCGCTATCAACAAATTTTTTTTTTTTTTAATTTAATTGCACCAATAGGGAAAACGAACTCTACTGCGATTCAACCGAACTAAATAAGGCAGGTGTGAAAGCACCCTAAGCATTTTAAAAGTACAGTTTAAAATAAAGATTAAAGCATTTGGGCACTAGGAATTATTGCGTTTTTAGCTTTAACAAAGACTAATTGTATTATTTATACAATGAAGACAATACAGTTTTATTGTACATTTAATTAGCTTATTTCTATACCTGAATCCTGTTAGACTCTGTCATTTGTATACTCTCTCTAACTGTATTTATCTATGTTTGTATATTATATTTTATGCAGATGCACTCCCTTACAAAATCATCCCAATAAATCTAAAATTATTTATAATTATAATTTATAAACTATATATTTCTTTCCAAACAGAGCTATTCAAGTTATCTAATGTAAATATCGCAATATAACTTAAATACAAAATATTACAATGTACATTTTATCCAATATCGTGCAGCCCTACTTTAGTGTTGTCTGGTTGAATAGTAGACTTTTGACTCAGAAAATTATGACTCAGCTGTTGTCTATAGTTTACTACTGTACTGTATGGAGCACGAGTCACACAGAAGTTACTTTTAAACCAAGCAGCTTCCTATTGGTGAATGCAGAAATTTGACTCACCAACTGAATCAGATGTGAAATTTGCATGGAAAAATTGCTTATACATTCCAGTTAAAATGAATTAACTAAGCTTTTTAAGGTTTGATATCTGGTCACCATTTTCACCTCAGATCTTTTAAACTATCAAGTAGTAGGACAGTTCTTTTTTGTTTGTTTTTTGATGAATATGATTCAAATAATTCTGATCGTTTTCTTAAGCTCTTAACAGCTGCATGTATAATCATAAAAGTAAAGAATTAATAATAATTAAATTAGGGCTGTGCAATATTGAAGATGAATGTAATGCTAAAACGATGCGATAGTCTATGGGTGATAGGACATTTTAAAAATGTGTAGAATATTTTATAACAAGTGTTTAATATTATTTTCCAAGCAAAAGATTCCAAGATTTAAAGCAAATCCGCATAAAACAAATTTGAATAAAGTAATCAAACAAAACAGTAATAATATTTTAAAAATGCAAATAAATAAATTAATTAAATTAAAAATCACCATCACTTTGCTTCATTAGTATAGACCTTTTTCTTGGCTGCTGCATGAAGGGCGCCATATTGACCAGCATCTTCCAGTAGAATGCTTAGAGCTTCCGTTTACAGCATTTACAACTGGTAATTTGTGATCCTAAAATGGGTTTCAATAGCATTTTGAGAGGATTACAGAGTGTTTTTGTGACGCACAACTTTGAAAGGTGTGTGTTAAAGCCGCTATAATCTGTCAGATGTGGTTTACAAGAGAAAAAACATTCGCCTAGTTCACATGTCTGCCGTCAGAAATACAATGTGTGTGTGTGTTCCACCTCTTTAGCTCTTAGCTCAGTGGCTCTTCAATGCACACACACACATTACACGCAATACTTTACTGCATTATTGATCAAACCAGATTACTGGCATGTAACTTTTATGCAAGTCATGCAATTTCCAAAAATGACCAATAAGATTCCTTTACTGATACTCTGGCTGATTTGCATGTTGATTCTAATCGGGAGCAGTTTATGTTTCAGTTAGTTAGTTTGTGTGTAGTATTTACCATGGTATGCGTTTTCTGTCATTTCAATTTTTCCACTTTGTGCCACTCTTTCAATCAATGTGTTTGTGGGACAGGACGTGTGGCTGTCAAACATTGTAGAGAATTACTTTTGTTTGGGTTGGTTATATATTTGAAAAATGACAGAAACTGTTCACTTTAGCGATGGCGAGGCTACATTTAAACTGCACAAAGATGCAGTCTGACGGTAAGGATAAATGACTCGCATCGGTTGTTTTCCATTCCCATTAGATCGCATGTTTTAAACGATTAGTCCAGTAGGTGGTGCTGATCAACATCAGTATTAGTTCAAAGACATTAAAAGCAAGTAAAATGTGACTCTTGTTGCCGACCGAAAGTTCTTAGCATCCTCCTTTCGCATACACGCAAAGCATAATGGGTAATTTTGCTTTCTAAAATAAGGTCTATAGTTACTAGCTACTTCTATGTGGCCTTACTGCATTCTTAAAGGGATAGTTCACCCAAAACTAAAAACTCTTGTCATAATTTCCTCATCATACTCTTTATGTTTCTTTCTTCTGTT
>CAIGQQ010037750.1:1938831-1971153 GCA_903798035.1 Danio albolineatus | reverse complement strand
ACCTTCTTGCTGTGAGGTGATCATGCTACCCACTGCGCCACTGTGATGCCCCTTTTCTACATCATGTTGCATCAAAAAAAAAAGATTTTATATATACACATGGAAGCATACCACATTCTTTATCCAATTAACTTTGATATGATTATTCGTGTTACTATGAAGACATGTTAATACGCGGCTGTTAATCAATTCGGTGGGCGGGGAAACCACACTCCTACGTCATGTTGCGGTGGGCCTCAACATGGAAAGGATTTGGATCCTATTTTAACTTTAATTTTAACTCATTGTGTTTATATCACTTCATTATGGCTGTGGGCAATATACCAACACACAGTTCTGTCCAAACAGCTTACAAAAGAGGATTTTCATCATAGGTGCCCTTTAACTAACATCAACTAACATGAACAAATACTGAAATCAATATATTGCTCATTGTTTGTTCGTGTTAGTAAATACATTAACTTTAATTAACAAATATTGTAAAGTGTTACCGCAAATGTCTTTGATTTATTACACAACATTTGTTAAACAATATTTCAAAGTATGGCTAAAAATAAACCTTCGATCATCATTCAGCATAACAGGTATATACATTGTACGTAAAAAATTAAACAACATACTTATTCTGATCTGTATTATATATAAATGATATAATATTTAAAATAATTACATTATGAACATTATAGAATTCATTATATTATGTCTTAAATTATAAAATAGCTTAATCAAATTGGCAGTTAAAAAATCTATTAAAATGTCAATTAATTAGTATTTAGCACTGTGGAGTATTTTAATATGCCATCTTTTAATATGTCAGCAAATAATTCTTGTTCTACGAGTCAAATATACTTTGCTAAAATATACTTTGGTATTTCAAACTGTTACACTGAATGATATTAGTGTGTATCTTCAGGAAACCATGTTAAAACGTTTGGTATTTTACATTATTTGTGTATAAGAAAATCCAGCACTTTAATGTTGAGACTTTTATGACATCACATTCTGTAATAACTTACTTCCACAGAGCCAATCTTTTTGGAGCGGGGAAGAGGGGACTTCCGGTGGATGTAGATGGGATCTGACACCATGGGCCGGAACATCATAAGGGCTCGATCCGGCTCGTCCCGTTTAGCACTGCTTGCCTCCTCATCGCTGTCATTATGGGATTTCTTCTTGGGGCCTTCATTCTATAACATAGGCCACAACTCAGAAATACTGCAAATAAAACCGCTTCAGGAGGTCGCCCTAGCTGATGATTGATTATAAAGAGTGTTTGGCATGCTGTCCCGGGAGAGAGCCCTGAGCTCGTGGGATCCTCGAGCCCGGGGCTCCCCCCCCCCCGTTGCAGGGTGAGAGGGAAGTCCGAGTTCAGGTAGGTCTCGAGAACACCCCGCTTGGCAAATGTAGATTATGAATGGCTCTGGAGAGAATATGCTGAATTCTAAGCTTATCTATGATACCGATTTAGTTTGTCAATTTACTTATGTTACATGTTTTTGGTCTATGAGAGGAAAACGGAGTGCCCGGGGAAAACATGCGCAAACACGGGGAGAACATGCAAACTCCACACAGAAATGCCGATTTGGCCAGGTAAGATCTGAGCCAGTGACATTCTTGCTGTGAGGCAATGGTGTTAACCATTGGGCATCCGTGCTGCCCTGATAAGCAAAGGGGAGGAGTAGGGGTGGAAGGGGGGATTCTTCAAGTTGAAGATGGCTAAGGTAAGATACTCTGATTATTTATAGTAATTTAGGAATCGTCTGATTGGTGAATCATGCATTAGCTAATGAGGACCAGCTGCTATCAATCATAAGCACGTGCTCCTCTCGAAATTAGTTTTTTTTAAATAAACTTCACTTCAAAGAACATCAACAGCAACTTTTTATTTCATTTCAGGAGCGCAATAAATAAACATGAAAAACTAAACGATTGTTCACTACTAACCTCTCTGGATGCTGGTCTATATCCAAATCCAGAAGGCAGGTTTTTGTCTTCTTCACAGCCTTTAGCTCCGGGACTGAAATGAAGCTCCACATGGAAACGGTCCTCTGACGAAGGATCCTACAATTCCCAAAGCACTCATTAACACCGCATTAACCAGGTCACAAACCCTTATACATAATACAAAATGTCATATATTTGTGTAAATATGAATCATATTTTATATAGCAATATATTAAAATATATAGTGGTCAACATAAACGAGCACACCCAATTCTGAAATTTTATATTTCTATCTATTTCTCAGTGAATTTAGGTCATATATTTTGGTACATTCGAACAAAATAGATTTATAAAAACAGATATATTTATAAATATAAAATTTTAGTCACCGAACATCTTTAGAAATAGAAAGATAATACATTTTGGTTGAGAGTACGCCCAACCAGTCCACGTGTTTTGTGGACTTGGAGAAGGCATTCGAAAGTGTCCCTCGTGGCATTCTGTGGAGGGTGCTCTGGGAGTATGAGGTCAGAGGCGCTTTGTTAAGGGCTGTCTTATCCCTGTATGAACAGAGTTTGGTTCGCATTGCTGGCAATAAGTCAGACTTGTTTCCAGTGCATGTTGGACTCCCACATGGCTGCCCCTTGTTACCAATTCTGTTCATAATTTTTATAGACAAAATTTCAAATCGCGGCCTTGGGCTGAGGGGGTCCGGTTCGGGGACTACAGGATTTCATCTCTGTTATCCGCAGACGATGTTGTTCTGTCTGTTTCACCGAACAAGGACCTTCTGCATGCACTGGGACGGTTTGCTCAGACAGCACCTCCAAGTCCGAGGCCATGGTGCTCCACTGGAAAAAGGTGGTTTGCCATCTCCAGGTTGGAGGAAAGTCCTTACCCCTAGGTCAGGGGTGTCCAAACTCAGTCCTGGAGGGCCGGTGTCCGGCTGAGTTTAGCTCCAACTTGTTTCAACACACCTGCCCTGAGGTTTCTAGAATATCTAGTAAGAGCTTGATAAGTTGGTTCAGGTGTGTTTGATTAGGGTTGGAGCTAAACTTTCCAGGACACCGGCCCTCCAGGACCGAGTGTGGACACCCCTGCCCTAGGTGGAGGAGTTCATGTATCTTGGGGTTTTGTTCACGTGTGAGAGAAGGACAGAACATGAGATTGACAGGCGGATTGGTGCAGCAGCAGAAATGTGGTCGATGTATCGGTCCGTTGTGGTCAAGAAGGAGCTGAGCCAAAAGCAAAGCTCTCGATTTACCGATCAATCTATGTTCCTACTTTCACCTATGGTCATGAGCTTTGGGTCATGACCGAAAGGACAAGATCTCGTATACAAGCGGCTGAAATTAGTTTCCTTTTCACGGTGGCAGGGCGCACCCTTATAGATGGAATGAGGAGGTCTGTCCTCAAAGTTTGCTCTAATTGTTCAGCGTTTATACTTTAGCGTTGCACACACTTTGTAACCTTTTATTTACCAAGTTTAAGAGGTTCTTTAACACGTTTATTTTATTATAAAGAGATCAGATATTTTGTTTAAATATTTTTGGTTTTGACTATTAGAACTATTTGCCTTAGTAATGTTGCTAAATTAAAATAAAGTGGTTAAACAAAAAATATATATATATATTCCTAAATGGATTGTTAAAAAATATTCAATAATTATTGATACCGAATGATATGAAACATGATTTTTTTTGCAATATCGCCCAGCCCTACCTAGCGACATGCAAAACTTGTCACACGAGTTTGCGTTTCCGGTCTCATGTGTATGAATAAAAGTCTGTAGGGCAAAAAGTGCAGTGTGACAGTGTGACCACTGCTTTACTTTAATGTGCTGACATTATGTTACCTTGTTTGGGTCTTCATACAGCATGATGACTATCTGTGTCATGTAGTTCAGCTCACTGACTATTTTCAGGTAGTCCATGGCTCTCTTCCACTGGTCATCTTTCGCTTCCTGAGGACACAGTGAAACAAATTCCTTAACATTTAGCAAAAAATGAAGACATAAAAACCCAAAATAAAATAATACTACATTAATGAAGACATACATCACAGAGGGCTCCATAACGCAGTATAGAAAGCAGTGAGTGTACGTGACTCTCACTGGTGAAGTAAAGTCTGGTCCGCACGTGGCGTTCTGGAGACATGACTCCTCTGGAATATCTGTCCACAGAACAATCAACCAGGTTCACTATTCATGCACAAAACATATAGTAAAACATTGAAGTGCAGGTCATATGGGATTTTGAAGAATGTCTTATTTGTACTATATAACACAGCTGTCCTGAAATGTAAAAAAGGTTATATAGTTGTTAATCAAAAAAGTGTGAGATAAATAAAGATAGTCTCTCAGAAGAAAGAGTCGACTCCAAATCGCCTTAATAAATCATTATATCTTTTGTTATATTTTACCTGCTACCTACTGTATCTGTCAACATAATTTAATGAATACATTTGCATAATCCTCATCTTTCCATGAAATAAGAACACCTTAAAATGGGGATGGAATAAACATGGAAAACTGATCAAAACAGGGCCAGTTGACCAATCAGAACATTGTTGGCTTATGAAAAGGGGGGTTTAAAGACCTTTGGCCCAAATGAATTTGAATGAGTCAAAAGAATGATTCTAATATGAAATTAATATTCTGCAAACATTAAATATAATTTATATTTACATATATTAAATATTCTCTTTAACATTTCTTGAACGTTGCTGCCATGTTTTACCAAATTAATATTATGTTGATAGCATGTTTCAATGCATTGCAATTGCATTGTATGGGCGTACTGCCACTGTGTACAGTTGCCTTGAACCAGGCTGAAGCACGCTTGTCCCCCCTCCCGTCTCCCCTGACGGCCCGCAGTCTCATCACAATTAGGCGTGAGCATGCTTACGTCATCGATGATTCGCTGTTCAGTTTAAGAGAAGCGCTCTCTCAGCACGGTGGACATGTCTTTATATGATTATGTCGTTTTAGTCGTTTGATACGCAGTGACACACAGTCAAATATTTTGCACAGATCAGCCACTGCTGACGCTCATAAACAATCATAAAGTCCTCGTGCTGCAGGAATTAGGAGGTTTGCTAAAGGTGCAGCTGTCGTGCAGCGAGAGGTTTGCGTCTTTAATATTCCATGACAGTTTGCGTTCATTAAACAGTAAGAATGATTAATAAATCCATATGAAACAGTCCCCAAAAGTCATGTCTCCTCTTCAGTTTCGGGCTCAGGCGCGCTTTGCACACACACTACAAGCGTACCGTGCTAAAGGCCAAGTGAACCGCGCTCAGGCACACCTCTTCCAACCAAGCCAGGGCCGGCCAACTGTACCGTGCCTGAGCCCGATTCAGCTCACTCACACTTCTCAAACGATCCGGGAAACGGGCCTGGTCACAGTTCGGATAGCATAGTGTGAGTACGCCCTATGTTTTAACATGTTGCGACTTTTTTTGCACACTGATAGCATGTTTCTATCACATTGCTATTATTTTTGGTACACTGTTACATGTATTTACACATTTCTATTATTTTTTATCATTTTTAAATCACACTTCTAGCAAGATTTTAATGATTTATTATTTACTAGCATGTAAATTTTAAAACTGCCATATTTTACCCTATTAATATCATATTGCTAGCATGCAACACATTAACAACACATTGTTAGCATGTTTTAAACGCATTGCTGAGGCTTTTTGGCACTTTGGTGGCATATTTTAACACATTATTATTATGCTTTAATACCGCTAGCAAAGATTCTAACATTTTAAAACTTATTTTTAATATTAAAACAATTTTTGAATGTCGCTGTCACGTTTTAGCATACTGTTATGTTGCTAGCATGTTTTAACCCGTTGCTACCACTTTTTGGCATACCAGTAGCATGTTTCTAACATCTATTCACACACATGCAGATGAACAGACAAAATACAGCACTGCAAAGAAGTGTGCATGTCTTACACTGGGTGTAGTTTATTGACGGTGTCGTCATCTTGTGTCCTCTGTAGATCAGAGCGGATCTTGCGAATAAGGGGTGTACAGTAACCTTTGGCTATGTCCAGTTTTTCAGCTTGAGAAATGCCATATTCCTGGCAAAAAAAAGACCAAAAATGTTTTTAATACCATACAGTATAAATGTACATCGGCTCCCATAATTAATTTCACAGATCTCTAAATAAAAGTAAATGGAGGATTTAAATGCAGGCACCTGTGGGATGACAATGTCAGCCAGTGCTTTGGATAATCTGTAAATTTCCATGGTGTTGTCGAGCTTTAATGAGCTGTTGTGCTGAACGTCATATTTGATGCAGTCATAAATATCAGGAATCTTGCTGATGTTGTATCGGCCGTTCTTCATCTTGAAATCCTTCTCCAGTTTAGACCATCGACGCAGCATCAGCTCAAGAGTCTCACTGTGGTACAACTGGATGTCTGTTTCAAAAAATAAAATAAGCATGCCACTGAATTAGATCTCTTCCCAACCACAAACTTTCACTACAAAACACAAATTCCATTTATTTTTTTTTTAAATCATTCATATGAAATAGCAAACTGCAATTCAGAAATGTTATATGTTCACTATACATACACTTTATGCCTTTCTTTACACAAATATATTTGAGCAACACAGAATTCAAAGTAGTTTGTTCGAATCTAAATTGAAACTCGCTGACGGCTGAAGTTTATATTTAAACAAAAAGTTTATTATGTTTAAAAAACTTTACTTACAAGTAAAAGAGTTAAAAGTAAAAAGGTATATTTTATTTAAAAGTATTCAACACCACCATCTTACAAATATACCTGCTGATTTGGGCTCTTCCATTCTTTGGCGAATCTGCAGCGTTAGGTTCTGAATGAGGGAGTACACTTTATCACAGGTCTTCACAGGGTTTTTAATCATCTGCATGGACTTCACCAGAGAAGTGCTGGAGGTGGGAGCCAGCTAGTGCAAAAATAAAGCAAACCAAAAAAAAAATCTGTGAAAACTTTCAGGAGAAATTTCAATTTTTTCTATTTAAAGAGTTTTAAAGGTTTCTGATCTATCCAATATGATAATATCAATCATTATAAACAGTTTTTGCATGAGTGCTCAAACTTTAGAAGTGAATGTGAAGTGGAAAACAGGATTTTGCCATAAGAAGATTTTGAATATTTTTATAGCCCTAGCCCTATAGCTAGCCCTAATTCACTGTCAATATCACATAATTATGCACCTTCAAAGAATTAACAGAAGAACATTTATTTTAATAAATCATAGATCACAAAAGCAGAGATTGACAATTTATATACCAAATCTTTGAGATAGCATCTGCCTCTAATCCACTGATCATCAACGTTCAATCCGGCCCACGACTGGATTCGACTGGACTAAAGCATAACTGGACAAACGCATAACTTTTCCTCATGCCCTTTCTTAACAATTTTTTTTTTTCTAAGTTTCAATAACATGCTTGAAACTAGCAGAGACTCAACAGGACTAAAAAAAGGAGGAAATACAATCTGGCACAACTTAAAACAGCATGGTAAATAAATAACCTGGTACCAGAACAAAACAGGTCACAAATAATGTTCACACATCAAATGAAACGTTAAGTGGGCTTGAATTCAAATCACAATGTTAAAACGGGCTACTCACAGTGTTTAATCAATGGCTAAAGTTACATTTCCCCTTGTTGACTTAGCCTATTTGAGTTGAGGCAAAATATCTATCACTCCTAGTGGTTGACTGTGGTATAGGTGATGGGAGCCTGAATCAAATGCCTTCAGTTGTGTAATCAAATGGAAGAAGTATAAACATTAAACACAATGTTAAGCCAAAATGAGATTTTTATTAGATTTTCTTCTTGGGGGTCTGGCCCCCAAGGAGACTGTCTGGTAAAACTCTGGCCCTCTGACAAATATAGTTGATGACCTATTGTCATCTAATCTATTGTGCAACCTGGGGTGGACTGTTTATTGAAAAAAAAAAAAACTCTAAAAGTAAAAACTTTATTTTTTATGATATCCAGTTATACATATATGAACGTATAGAGTTGTCAAGATGCAAGTTATCATTTTGTACTTTTTACACTGTGTCATTTTATAAAAAATATTCATTTATATATTCACAAGAGATGCAAGTTTTGTTTTTTACGTTCCACGTGATTATTTCAAATGTAATTATTGTTGGCAAAACATGCTGGTTATTTTCCACTTTTGATATGGAAATATTCTAATCATTCTGATAAAAAGTTTTTGATTTATTTTATCATTTCATGTATATTTATTTTATGCCATGCCAGTAACATCAGCTATTTTCATGGCAAAACATTTCCTTAATAAATATACAATTAAGAACCTCAAACGAATACTAAATACATGAATTAGATCAGATTACCAACACGTCACTACATGATTATGGAGAATTATTTATTTTAGCAAATGTTCATTTCAAGATGTTTTCATTTCAAGCAATGTGTGCTGTGATTTTAGTATGAAACATTTAATAATTTTCAATTTCACAAAGCGAAGTATTACCCTCTTTCATTAGAAAAAGATGCTCCACCGTTGACAGTTGAGCAGATTTACAGTACAATTTTATAAGAAACTATGAGGTCAGTTAAAAGATATGATTATTGTAGATAGTCTCTGACCTTCTCGTAATCTTCCTGTGCGAAGTCTCTGTCCTTCTGCAGAATCTCATGAAGTCGTGCTTTGACTTTCTGCTGGCAGCTGCTTAAGGAGTCGCTGTCACTGTCCAGCAGGCCATTCATATTGGCACTTTTGACCATTTGCACCAGGATAGGCGTCAGCTCACCCTCTAATGCCAGCAGGCCCTGTGGAAACCACATACACTCTTATTCTGAAGTCCAGTTGTGGATATAAGAAAAAATAAACATGTTATATGTCATAACAAACAGTAAAATGTCTAAACTGTATGATGAAATCTACATTATCTTTATTCAGCCGATTTCCAGGTCTAGCAGGGGCACTTTTAGCTTAGCCTAGCATAAATTATTAAATCAGATTAGACCATTAGCATCTAAAAAGTAGTTTAGTAGTAACAGAAAAAGAAAAGCTACTATTTTCTAGCACAATATGGCAAGGAACTATACTCTAATTCTGACGTAATAATCAAAAAACTCTGCTGCCATACAATGGCTGTAGCAGGTACAATGATTTTACACAGAGCTGTTACCAAGTTACTTAGCTGAGGACTAATATCAGGTCCTGTGTAATATAATTGCGCATACTGAAGCTATGAAATAATGAACAAAATAAATAAAATCAAACCAGATATAATTGAAGTCAGAATTACTAGCCCTCCAGAATTATTAGTCCTGTTTATTTTTTCCCCAAATTTCTGCTTAACGGAGAGAAAATGTCTAAACTGATTGATGAAATCTACAGTATCTTTAAGTTCTTACATACTGTACAGTACCTTTAAGTTCCAGCTCTTAATTATGAGGAAAAAGTCTGAATTGTGAGATAAAAATTTGGATTTTTTCCATTGTCCTTTCATGAAAACAGTTCTGAATTACCATTTTTTTTCTTAATAAAGAACTTTTAACAATACAAATATCTTAATATGAGCATTTAATTATTTATTTCTAAGTGCACAGTGAGGAAAATAAAGGTGGCCATGCTATACTTTAGCAAATGCTGCAGCAGTCATCTGAACACGTCCTTCATCAGAGGCATATATCTTCAGGTCATGCCGATATGTGCTGTGCAGACGGAGAAGGCCACAGCCTGGAAAGCCAGCATAATCACCTAAAACAAGAACAAAAACAATAGATAATCAATTAGCAGTGGACACAAAAGACACAATAAAGAGCGCAGTGGGTGCAAAGTACCTTGACCTCCAGGATACATGCACCGAAAGGCCCGGCCGAGTTCTTCAGCCTGGACTCTGCCTGCTGGAGTCAACTCTCCACCCCATTTTAACACCAGCAACAGTGACGGGTCATCCCTCCGCACATCTGAACAAAAACACACACAATCAATGGTAAATTAACAACAAAAATGACTTTTTTTGTAAATAGGTAGTTCCATTCAGCTGATTTCCGGGTCTGACAGGAGCACTTTTAGCTTAGCTTAGTATAAATCATTAAATCAGATTAGACCAGATTTTGCCTGTTGCGGGTTATTTTTAGAACATAACTCATGTGAATAATGAGGGACCAGTGTAGTTTTAATAATTAATTTCTTAATTAAACTGATTTATTTTATCTTTGCCACGATGACCGTTCATAACATTTTATATTTCAAGATACTAGTATTCAGCTTAAAGTGACATTTAAAGACTTTACAAGTCAAGTTAGAGTAATTAGGCAAATCATTGTATAACAGTGGTTTGTTCTGTAGACAAATAGAAAAAAAATTAGGGGGCTAATAATATTGACCTTAAAATGTTTTTTTAATATAAAAACTGCTGTTATTCCAGATGAAATAAAACAAATAAGACTTTCTTCATAAGAAAACATGTCAAGATCTAAGATGGCGGCTTAAAGAACAGTCAGTAATGCTTTGAGATTCAATTTTCATTATTTTTGACAGAGGAGCTCATTATCTTCTGCGTTACTTGCAGCACACTTTGCTATAGATACATATATAGATACATACTTCTTGAAGGAATCGATCACCATGACTCAACGGAACACTTAAACAAACAAACAAAAAATTTTTAAAAATAAAAACAATCGAGCAAATCAGAAACAGAAAGTAACTGTCAGAGTGATGCTAACACCAGTGTTCTCGAACCTGGCATGCAGCAGGTTATAACGGAAATCACGGAAAACATTTGCGAAATAATCGATGAAAAGCATGGTCTCAACTATTGCAACAACAGAAGAAAACATGGAAAACAGGAAATACTGTAAAAATTAAAAAAAATGCTTAAGAGGGCAAAGAAATTATGAAATACTTGAAAAAAAAAACTATTCACAGGAGGGCTACTGATTTTGACTGTATGTGACAGATAAATAACAAAGATGTGAAAGACCATCCTTACCTTCCTCTTCACTAGACGTTTTAGGACAACCATGTGGCAGATATGTTAACTGAACCTTTCGATTAATCCCAGAGAAATGACCATACCTGAACAAACAAAATGAGACTTAGCATTGGGACTCAAATAAAGCGGTTTACTTGAATAAAACAGGGCCAAGCACAAGGACATGGTCATTAGTGCTCTAAAACTGAACTGTGTTTAGTATGCCTAGAAATTATATTGGGATATACCGATTTAAACTGATACTGCACTGCATGCCAGTGCAATAAGCCAATGAACAAAAGAGCTTATGACACTTGAAATTGTTCACAACGGCTCTTTTGAAATCCTGCATAAACTGAACACTTGCCATTTCAATTGGCCTCAAAATACATATGATTAACAAGTTAATCATGGGTATTCAAACACTGATGTTTATGCTGTACAGTCCTAAACTTTTTCTTAAGATCATTTGTTTGCATAATTTTCAGTGTCAGTTTGTTCAATTGATTTTCTAAGTTTTAAAAGCAGGATGTTAAAGGGGCAATAGGTAATTGTTTTCAGAATTGTTATGCTGGTAACAAACATTAAATTTAGTTGTCCAAATGTATTTATTCGGACAGATGATTCAGACAGAGAATAGCAGGCAAACATCAACAACATCCCTTATTTGAAGTTTGGGATTGTAATTACTAACTGTACTATAATGTTTTCTCTCTAGTGAATGTTACTGATGTACTGCAGTGATGTTTTTAAGGATGCATTCATAAATTCAGACAGCATGGCTTTGGATGGCGATTTGCAGGGTGGGATGTGGTCTTTCAGTGCTATCAGGCTAACAGCATATTCCAAGATCTCTTACGCCCCATTCACATGAGGCTTCAGCGTCAACGCTTGACAGAGGGCGTGTCTGAAGTTGGGGCTGACGCGATCGTCATAGCAGCGTCAGCCAATGATATTCGTCAACAATCGGCTACTGTCTGGGCTGGTGTATTTGCATACAGTGATCTGATTGGCTGACGCTTCCGTTGGCGCTTGAAAAGTTGAGAAAGTCCCAACTCCTGCAGCGAGCAACGCCTCTGAAGTGGCGCGGACGGATCCAGAATGCAGTTCGGCAACGCCTGACGTCACCCATTCAAAGTGAAGGGGAAGCGTTGACGCTGACGACCCGTGTGAATGGGGCGTTATTCCATGGTCTGTTGAAATTCTTTATTCTGATTGGCTGGAGGGTGTGGTATATTTCGTTGAAACGCACAGGTAGTTCCAGTCAGTTTTGATCACAGTTCAAATGTTCACAGTTCATTTTCAGAAATAAATGCGCTTATCCCAAACGTTTACAGTTACTATAGCAACCCGCATGTGCTGCACAAGAAACCGATGAGGGCTATTAATGGCGGACGGGAAATCCGCAAAATTAGGAAAATACTCATAAACTATGCCACAAATTCAAGTTTTAAGAGTTTTTCAAGCGAGAATGTAGTTATTTTAAAGTCAAATCGGCTGTTTGTGTGTAAGAAAAGCGCGTTTTAAAAATGTTGGAAGCTCCAAGTGGTCAGCGGCAGCTCCGCAAACGGCTCCCATAACAGCTTTATGTCGGGCAGAGAATCTCCGGTTCTACGCCGCTGGATCTAATCTCTTGCATCTCTGTTGTTAAAACGGGATATATAATTAATCTTTGGTGTATCTAACGGTCAGTCTTTGGACATGTGATCCTATTATTTTTTTCCCAGGTGTATTTTTTGGCAGATCACAAAGATAAGTTTCAGAATTAAATAATATCGGCAAATAATTATATTATGACCGTAAATAATGTAATATTACACTGATCCTGCATGTTTGGCTGATTGCTTTTGTTTTAAAGAAGATAAATAAAGCAGAATGTTCTCCTACTTGTGCCGATATGCGTTTCATTTCCTAAATTTCCCTACATATTTAACAGCAGAGATTTCTGAAATAGGCTCTGGCTGCTTTCTCTTTATAATACGTATTCCTAAAGCGTATTTAATTGATATGGTTCTTTTTATAAGTATAATAATATTAATATTGTATGTTCATTATGAAATGTAAATCGTAGCCCAGCTTTCGCAGTATTAATGTAAAGGGATATACAGGTACATGCAGATCCTCCCTCATCCCCTCAGCACGCAGATGCTCTCTCTCTCTCTCTCTCTCTCTCTCTCTCTGTCTGCCTGTCTGTCTGTCTGTCACAGCTAATTCAGTGGAGAGACTAGAAAATCTAACATCTAAAAACGGACAAAAATTCGGACAAATCTTGCCCAGCAAAGAGAAAAACTAGTTTAAATATAGGCCTACCTTGGCAAATGACCATGGAATAAGCGGGATAATCAACGGCTTGCCGTGCGTTGCCGTGCGTTGCGCGTCGTGTGGGCCTTTGCCTCCACGTCCTGCATTAAAATCCTTTAACGCACGGCAAGCCGTTGATTATCCCTTACTTATTTCACTTATAACGATGATAACCTTGGGTTGTGGGAAGCTCTAAAGTTTCAGAAGTTGTAAAAAAAAAATATATATAATATATAAATAAATAAATCTAAAGATTCATTCTAGAGATCATTTTGCAATGCAGGTTTTGAAGTAACAAAAAACGAACTTTTACTAACATGATCTAGTCAGAGAATGTTCTAACATTTGTGCTAAATTGGAGGGGTTTGTCAAAGTATATTTATAATGACATTCAAAATGTCTGTCAAGCAACACTTTTACTCTGAGTCATTTTTTATTCAATTGACCTTTTTCTTGGCTAGAATAGTAATTTCTCAGTAGAATGTTTAGAACTTCCGTTTACAACGGGTAATTCGCGATCCAAAAATGGGTTGCAATAGTGTTTTTAGTGGATTACGGAGTGTTTTTGTGACACACAACTTTGAAAGGTGTTAAAGCCATTACGATCTGTCAGACGTGGTTCAAGCGCGAGAGAAAAACGTTCTATACACTGTGTGTGTGTGTGTGTGTGTGTGTGTGTGTGTGTGTGTGTGTGTGCGTGTGTGTGTGTGTGTGTGATCCCGACCTGTCAGCAATTAGCTCAGCACACGCATACACACACACACACACACACATACTGTACACACACGCAATCATTCACTACATTATAGAGCAAACCAGATTACTGGCATGAAACTTAACACGTAAGCAAGTCATGCATTTTACAAAAATGACCAACAAAAGTCTGTTATCTGATACTCTACTGGCTGATTTGCATGTTAATTCTAATCGGGAGCTGTTTATGTTTCATTTAGCTAGTTTGTGTTGTGTAATATTTACCACGGTATGTGTTTTTCTGTCATTCTGTCAAAATGCCACTTTATTTTCACTTTGTGACACCTATTCAATCAGTGTGTTAGTGGGACAGTACTGTAGGCTATGTGTGTGTGTGTGTGTGTGTGTGTGTGTGTGTGTGTGTGTGTCAAACATTTTGGTGAATCACATTTTTTTGGGTTGGTTATATGTTTGAAAGAAAGAGAAAATGTTGACTTTAGCGATGACGAGGCTCCACTTAAACGGCACAAGATGCCATCTGACAACGAGGGGAAAATACCTCACAGCAGTTGTTTTCCACCCTATTAGATCACATTTTTTTTAAATGATCAGTCTGGGAGGTGGCACTGATCAACAGCAGTATTAGTTCAAAGACTTTAAAAGCAAATAAAATAGATTGAAACTATTGTTTCAAAGCTGTTGAAATGTGACTGTTTATATGCATCAACTGCCGACCGGAAGTTTTTAGCATTCTCCTTGCACATACACGCAAAGCTTAATGTGTAATTTTGCATTCTAAAAAAAAAGGTTTACATGCTGTTGTTCCTTTTATTTTTAACACCTCGGTTTCTATTGCTGCATTTATGGTGAGACTCAAGTCTAAGTGTTCAAAAGCAAAACATTTTCTAAATTTGAATTCAAAGCAGAATAAGAAACTCATTTAAACCATTTAAATTAAAGTTCCACAAAAGGGTGAAACTATACAGTAAAAATGCTTGATTATCCATTTTAAAAAGTGAACATGTATGAATTAGGGTGAAGAGACACCAATATAGAAGATCTGGTGGAAAAAAAACTAGCAGATACGAAAGGTGCCTGGACCCCTTTGTTGCTTGGCCCCTAACAATAACATACTTACGGAAGCCACTTACATTTCAAGGACGGTTTTAAGCTGTTCAAGCTTAGCTTTACTCTCCTCGATTTCAGAGTCATTATTTTGTCCGAGTTCTACCAACAGTTGCCTGGCGATGTCCAATACTTCCTGTCAAAGTCAACACCACAAACAAGTTTTGTTATTTTGTGAAATAACACTTTAGGTCCCAGTAACACTAATACGCTTTAGCTTTAAAACAGCGTTTTAGAATGAAAACGATGCACGTCCACACTGGCGTTTCACCTAGCATTTCTGAAAAGGTCTCAGTCCACACTATAAACACTAAAAACGAACATCACGTGACCACACATACACCCTGGCATGTGCTGTAGCGTATGCACATGTCTGAGTCTTAGGCAGTCAGTGGGTGCATTGAGCACAGCTCCCTGGGTGAGAGCAGCGCAGGTCGGACAGTTCTTCAAGGATCTTCCGCTGGATTTCATCTCACTATAGTTGTTAAACGTGATTTTTTAACTCATCCTGTCTCTATCTAATGGGCTTTTGAATCTGAGCGCAAAGATAAGGTAATATATTCATTTTTGTGACCACATACACTGATTCTGCACATTACTGATGACTGATTGCTTGCCATTATTTCCTATATTGTATAAACTTATTGTACGTTATACTTTTATAATGGATATTATTAATTATTAAAACTGATATTCAGCAAAGGAGACAGGGTTTGTTTCATATTTTTTGAAGATATGCAAGGAGGCAGTGATTGTTATAAATATGTATACAGTGACGGTAATATAATATAAATATGCAGCGACACGACTCCTCAACATTTTTGTGTGTTAATCAATTAAAATGAAAATAAGCAGTTTCTTATATCATGTTTTCATTTTATTATTAAGATAAATGTGAAACAACGTAGGGTAGGGTAGCTCGAAAACTCTAGGTTAGTGTGGACAGAAGGTGTAACTGTAGCAAGACTTATGCATTATAAAGCTAAAACTTATTTGTGTAAACGAGGCCTTACACATATGTGCTAAATAGTTATTAGTAACAAAAACAATATATTTCTTACTTGAAGTTGCTTTGGTTTCTTCAATTTCAGCTTTCCACTTTTGTAACCTTCACACTTTTCAAAGAGGTCAAAAAATCTGGAAGACATAACAGGAAATTGAAAAAAAGAATTATATTACAATGGATATTTAGCTGAGCATCATATGTTTTGTTCATATAAAGATGGTATGTTAACCTTTATGAGGCAACGAACCATATCTACCAAACCTATATAAATACACATTACATTACATTACATATATGATAAAATGTTGGTACCTCTGATGTCGAACCTCCATTTTCATCTTCTGTTTGGGCGTTCTGTCACCATGTCGGATCACAGCAATAACACACCTCAACTCCATCCTGAAAGTCATCATAATGAGTTTATGAAGTCTTTAGTGATTTGGTTTTGGTAACAAGAAACTTTGGATGGACAGACCAAAATCATTCAGATTTCATTTACAATATGTTAACATCAGGAGTGTGTCTAAATATGAATTGATTTTTTATTATTTAATTTCAAACATTTCTGGAAAGCACATTTATTAAGGAACATAATACTACCATATAATTTTCAGCAAAAAAATAAATAAATAAATACAAATTGGTAAGTTTGCTACCTAAAGACTCTGGGTTTACTTTCAGTACAGAAATACACTATTTATATATTTATTTTCTACCATTGCTGACTGCAAAAAGACTTATAATAATTTAATTTCTCTCTACAAGTATGAACATCAGTCTCTGGATGGCATGGACACCATGCGACTTTGGCCAGGTCGTGCTTTAAATAGTAATGTCCTCTGCTTTTTTTCCACTTCATCAACAAAATTCTAAGAACAATTGATTTTGTTCAACATGTGTGAAGGTAATGAGCTTATTTTAAATTCATTTTATGGCTGATACACCGCAACAAACGAAAAGAAATTTGGTGAAAATTTTGGCAGGGCAAGTAAAAAGCTCAACCACTGGCCAGAACGGGCCAGTAAAAAAAAAATCATTAGGGTTGAACCCTGTAAACTTGTCTTTAAATTGAATTTTTGGCTTAACTCAGTCAGTATTAAAGAGCCCCTATTATGGGTTTTTGAAAATGAGCTTGTATGCAGTGTGTAACACAGCTCTAAGTGAAGTGAAATGTCCAGCTGAGGCTTAAATCTGAAAGTGCAAAGTGTTTAAAACTATTGATTCATCTATAAAAGAGTCGACTCATAGTTCCTCAAACGAGTCGCCGTGCTTACGCGTCTTTAGCCGTTTCGGCATGACGTGAACATGAAACATAAGCCCCGCCCATTTATGCGCACACAGACCCAGGAAGATTCTAAACCCCCAACCCCACCCACAAACAACAGCGGCGAGCAAAGGTTGCCAGATCGGGCGGTTTTAAATTTGATTTTGCAGGTAAAAACCTTTTGGACAGGGTTTGGGCTGAAATCAGTCAGCTACATCTGGCAACACAGAGAAGAGCACTGTGGTCAGCTGGATATTGGAAGTGTGCAGAGAACCCAGAGATGAGACTTTGAAGAGTTAGTAGTTTCTGCAGAAATACCTCGGCATTAAACCCAGCCATGTGCTGTTCCCCCTTACAACGTGCTTACAACGGAGGATTCGGAGCACCGGGACATTTCCCTGGCCTGCTATCCAGCAAGTGTGAGTAAGTGCGATTAAAACGGTTGCCTCATTGTTTTCTCTAGCTTGTAAATGATGCATTTAACTGTGTTTTGTAACTTGTAACCGCTTGTAGTGTCTCTGGTTAACTTGTATTCTCATATCGCGTCTAAAAGCACGTTGTAAACGCGACGCGTGCCGCTTTGTTTATGGATTAAAATGCGTTTGAGCGTGTTCCTCTGCTGTTTGTCGTTGCTATGGCCGCTATGAGCCCTGCTACACACGTGCGGCGGTGCTGTTATAATGGTTCAGCTTTTGCCGCTGTGTGCACTAATACTAAATGTATGTCGCTGTTTTACTTCTGGTTAAGAATTAGAGTGATATGCTGGGAGATCGGGGGTTAGTTTCGGGGGTGAGGTGTCTGAAATACGGGCGACTCCCGATAAAAACGAGTGTTAGCAGATTAGCTCACGCACACGCTTTGACTATTTCAATGTTGATAAGCCGTGGTGGGCATTCTCTCGCGCTGAGCGCTGTCGACCAATCTTAGCATCGCGCTAAGGAGGGGTTGTGGAACAAATGAATCACTGAACGATTCATATAGGAGTCGCTGGAATAATAAGGTAAAAATAAATGCATATTATAAGACAATGAAAGTGTTTTTTGACCATGCAATCAGATCAGCCTGCTGTTGGAGACCCCCAAAACCAAAATATGACCCTTTTTAATGTATAATATGGGCTCTTTAAAGATATCAAACAAAAAAGTCTGTGAGAACATACATGGTTCCAGAGGTTGTGGGAACTATAGGAATGTCCTCAGCTTCTAAAGGAATCGACCACGGGATATGGAATTGTGGAGCCAATTCCCTCATGATGATATTCCTGTTAAACAAAGAGAAGATGTATATCAACCAACACAGTTTAAACAATTACACCATTTCTCTATATAAATAAATGTCTATCAATATACGTATAGAAAAAAGCCTTCTTTATCATGAATAATCATTTGGTAGCAGCTGGTTTCAATGCAACTACAGCAGTGTCTAAAAGACTAAAGCAATTTTTGCCTCTAAAAAACAAAATAACAGATTATATCAAGCAAATCAGGGTAGTTGTGCACTGATGGTTAGAAAATAAAATGTGTAATTAATTTGTAAAGGAGTCATAAATGAAGGGAGTAAACGAACAGCACTCTTTCACCAATAACACCCACAACTGAGGTGCCCATTAGCACAGCACCTAATCCCAAGTAGCCCCCTGACTGGCACCACAGTAAACTGATGCCTACTGTTTCGGGTGCACAAAATATTAGGGGTGTGACGAGATGCCTTCTCCACGAGATGAGACTAGAAACAAGATTGGGTTCACGAGAACGAGACGAGACGAGATTTTTACACTATTTTTAAGAAATCCTCAATGAGGAAATATATCAATGGAAAATAGTCTTTTATTCAACTGGGAAAAAAAACACAAATCTCAAAACTATTTTGGTGCTTACTTTATATTGACTTGTATTGAATGTTATTTTACTTCTATTTATTAATGAATTATATGCAGTAATATTCATGCAAACACTGCAAAATATTTTGCTAATAGCCTATGTGAACGGAAAATAAACTTTTTATTTATAATTTTAATTATTAGCAAAATATTTGCTAATATATCAATGGAAAATAGATTTTTATTAAACAAACACACACACAGACAGCGCGCATTTAGCTCTGCACTCTTTTTGCACACAAATGTGACAGGACACAGGTTAATATCCACTGCTGTATGGATATCTGTTACGTTAATGTACAAAATAAACCTGATTTAATGTCCACAAACAGAGATTGAAGCATCTGTTTTTATCCCTGTACTGGCATGCAGCTGTGGTAATGAAGTAAAGCTGAAGTAAATCGCTGTAATTTATTATAAACATGCACATTTAAAAAAAAATTAACTTTTAAAACTCATTCTTGATCACATTTGATGATGATTGATGATCCTAGCGAACTGAACAGACCTTTTATTCCTGGTTGATTTGTGCGCATCCTGCCTTGTTGATATGATTATACACGTTACTACGAAGACATGTTAATACGCAGCTGTCAATCAACTCGGTGGGCGGGGGGACCGCACTCCAAGTCAAGTTGCAGTCAATCTCAAAACTGTTCCAATTGGTCCACCGTTTTTTATGTCGTTAAACAGAAAAAAAAAGCACTGGGTGTGTTTATATCACACCAATATGACATTATATATACAGTACTATACCTACACATAAAAGAGATTTTTTACCATAAGTGCCCTTTAAGAAAAATAAAGAGAGAAAAAGCTTAAACTTCACCAATCCGCTTGTTAGTGGCCACTGATCTTCGCTATCTTTGCAAAAAAAAAAATCTTAATTTTTTGTGTGTCTGAATTGACATTGGGGCGACACGGTGGCGCATTAGGTAGTGCTGTCTCCTCACAGCAAGAAGATCGCTGGTTCGAGCCACGGCTGGGTCAGCTGGCATATCTGTTTGGAGTTTGCATGTTCTCCCCGTGTTCGTGTGGGTTTCCTCCGGGTTGTTCGTAATGTATGTGTGTGAATGAGAATGTATGGATGTTTCCCAGAGATGGGCTGCAGCTGGAAGGGCATACGCTGCGTAAAACGTAAAATGCTGGATAAGTTGGCGGTTCATTCCGCTATGGTGACCCCGAATTAATAAAGGGACTAAGCCGAAAAGAAAAAGAATGAATAAAGGAATTGACATTGAGTCTCTGTTGAAACACTGATGGTAATCTCTGTGTTTTGGCCTCACCTGCACTTTAGCTTTATCTTCTTCATTTGCCATGCTGAACTCTCAGAAACTCAACACGTACAACGACACGTGAGCAAACGTGATATCAACCACTTATTTACATGATTGGACAGGTCTTCGCACGTGTAATGTATGTGAAAGGTAATCAACAGCACAAAGGCAGAACTGTTTTGCTTTGCTGCAGTTGTTTCTATGACCAAACCAATATTAATAATGCATATTCTGAACCGTGGAGCACAGGGCGCACCAAACCGCGGGAAAACAACAGAACGATATGATTTTTTTTTTACAGAGAACCGTTGCATCCCTTGTAAATACATCAACTATCATTAACCAATGGAACCTTATTTGTAAAGTGTGATGCATTTTATTTAGCATTTCTATAACAAAATGGATTCAAATGCATCATGAGGAATCTTAATAACCAGACATGATTTATTTTGTATATATACATGTATAACATACTGACCCCAGAATTTTTGCACAGTCATCATAGTACTTCATAGAGTTCTTCACAAAGCTGAAGCCATTAACGTCACAGACGTACGACTGGCCATTGGCACGAAGCAGGTCGAATCCACACACGGTTTGCTATAAACAAAAAATTGTTAACAAAAATCTTATTGTTAGTATTTACATTTCCAGTGCAGAGAGAGATTCTGATTTTCTGATTCCTGACTAAATCATAATACATCTCTGGCTGTAATGAACAGCATCATGAATTAATTACGTTATCGTTTACCTTAAAAGCTAAGCAGACTTTCCATGCGATGAGTTTCTCTCTGGCATTGAGGATGACTGGATAACGCACTTCTTTCCCTTCGCTGTCTCGTTCCACCTTCCCATCCAGCGCAGGGGATTTACGGGCCTCTGCATGTGCGTAGTCAGGACCAACAGTATACACCTGATGTCAACAAAGACAAACAAATTATATGAATTAGTGTTTATTCAACAAGCAATCAAGCAGTAGCTGTGTTTACATGGAACATTTGTGCTGCATCTATTAAGCATCTGTTTAAAAGTTCAATCCAAATGAAAATGCTCCATTTAAGCACCTCAATCGGAATAAAAACGCTCAAACTGATGACAGTTTCATTCGGTTTGAGCATTTTTATTCCGATTGTGGTGCTTTAATGGAGCTTTTTCATTCGGATTGAACTTTGACAGGGGAGATAAACCATTCTACAATCCAAACAATATAACAATTCTGCCCTTTAAATGCTTTAAATCCTTTACTATCCATGATTTGCCACAAGATATTCCACACAGCTTTAAATATTGTGTAAACAGCTGTTCGTGGTGGTGATGAATATTATAAATGTGAATATATGGGTCATAGAAATGCGTGCAATGAGGTGAATAAATAATTTCGATTTACAATCACTAACGTGGTAAAGACTTGTTGATGTGAGCTCATTAATTTCAAACAAATGCATAGCAATAATGCTAGTAACAAAATTTCAGCAACATAACCCGCTACCACCAGCACTTACTACTGTATAATATACCTTCATCCAGTGGTTCTCGAGCTTTTTTCTCCAAGTACTACCTCAGAAAAAAATTGTCCCTCCAAGTACCACCATAATAACCGGTATTAAAGTACAGTAGTAGGCTGAATTAAGCAGCTACAGCACTGCACAGTTCAAAAATGAGGCAGATTCTTTTAATTAATTCTTCTAATTACCAATATTTATTATTGTCAGCCTCTTAAATAAAAGGTTTAGCCTGTTAAAATCAATTTACTGATCACATTAGTGTTATCATAGCGTCAAAGGGTTAAAAGTGTGTTCATTTTTTACTTTAATTATTCAGCAATTCCTCTGCGTACCACTATAAGGAAGCTTGTGTACCACTAGTGGTACGCGTACCACAGTTTGGTACGCGTACCACAGTTTACCACAGTCAGAACCACTGCCTTCATCCACACACTACAGCTTTTCTGTGGAAGAAGGGGTTTTGAGCCTTGTCTATCCAAAAAAAAAAAAAAAAATTTTTAAAAGCTCCTCACTGTCAAAAATTATCTTCCTTCAGTGACATCTTCTTTTTCCACCAGCATGAGTTATAATAATAATTACCAAATGCTCATTAAAGGTGCAGTAGGTGATCTGCCTAAATTCTAACTGGTTAGCATAATATCTTTCAAATACAATCCCTCCTCTGTCGTCTAAAGCCACGCCTCCTGAAATTGAACGTGCTCATTAAAGAGACCCACTAGATCAGGGATCACCAAACTTGTTCCTGGAGGTCCGGTGTCCTGCAGATTTTAGCTCCAACCCTAATCAAACACATCTGAACAAGCTAATCAAGCTCTCACTAGGTATACTTGACACATCCAGGCTGGTGTTTTGAGACAAGTTGGAGCTAAACCCTGCAGGGACACCGGACCTCCAGGACTGAGATTGGTGATCCCTGCACTAAATCATGTCATTCGCCAGTTAGAAAACTTTATAGTACTTTATAACACTACAATTCCCAACGAAAATTTTTTTTTTATATCTACCACGTTTTCAGTTATGTAGTTGGCAAGAAAAACTTCATCACTCTCTCATCAGTCTCGGTCTCTCACACACTTTGTCCTAAAGCGACTATTGTATGCTTAGTGGTTGGCTGGCGGCTGCAGGAATTACACTTATTAAGCCATACTTACATGCTATTTCAGACCGAATATTCAAAGTAGAACGGTTAACAATATAGGGACCACGGGTTGTTGTCATTGTTCAAAAATGAACCAATGTTGTGTGAATATAAATCCAACTTCAGCTCAGTAAAGCAGGCTAGGCAGTGTTGTAAAAATTAAAATGAGTGAAAAGAGAAGAGAACCCAGTCCAGGAGACTTGAAACAAGCAAAACTCTTTTATTAAGACGTGTTGGTTAATCTGCAGTCATACAGCGTCTTCAAGAAGTCCATGCGTCTACAGACCCTACTGGAGGTCTGCAGTCTGCAAGTGTTATCACAAGTCTGATTTGAGACAAAGATGTCCTCTCTATAATGTGTTCTTAGGAGGAGGGAGATGGCTAAGCAAAGCATGCAAATTAAGTATTGGAGTCAGCATGATAACCGGCATATAGGTGTATAACCTGCACAGCTACTGACTACATAAGTTAATCAACAAAAGGGGTTTCTTTGGTCTGAAAGTATCACTTGAAGACAAAGGCAGAGTCGTTGAGACCTCGCCCGTAGCATTTGCATGACTTTGGCTCAGCCAGTAGTCAGGGAGACAAAGGTTTATTGTCCCTCATGGCCACGCTGTTAATGAAATTATATAATTAAATACCAAAGAATATAACTTTTCAGTTATATGTAGATTATTGTTAATTTGAAATTATATTATATAAATTTATATTTCCACAGCGGAATAGCGCATAGGGTGGCACAGAGTTAGACCTCTTTCTTGACACAGAAACAGCAACGTGTGCGGCATGACATCATTTTGTTGCAGAGACACTATTCAGTGCTTCCTACATATAGACTTTCCTTGGACGGGCCGCCCAAGTATATTAACGGCCGCCCAAGTATATTCAGAGACACATTTTTTAAACTATTATTAACATGCTTTAACACCTTGTTGCATCCGCGATCGATTAAGTAGTGTAAAATCTTCTCTCATTTACCCGTTTCATTTTGTGAGAGCGAGACCTTTCAGCACTCCCACAGCTTTGCAGATTACATAGGCTATTTTATATAGCCTACATATCTAAAATGCTCTAGCATTCAAGCTTGCTTTGAACTTGAAAGAGAAGCAGATTTTACCCTGTCAGTATGTGCACATGGCTCCTGATTCTGAACAGCATAAAAATAAGAGAAATAGTGGAAGCCTTGGTCACACTTTATTTTCATCGTTCGTTTGTTGAATTTAAGTTACATTGCAACTAATTCTCATTATATGTTAGGTTGAGGTTGGGGTTAGGGGTAGGGTTAGTGCAAGTTGGCATGTACTTGCAAAGTTTCTTATAGTCCGTTAAATGTCTGTTGAATTTCTGTATCAACAGATATTAAGCAGACTGTCTACTTATTCCTTTCTACTTAATTCCAAGTCTACTTATTGTCTTTTATTCCTTTTTCTGTCATTTATTTTTCTTTTGCTGATTATTTTATTAATTTGATAACGTTAATACATTACATAGGCTATTTTATATAGCCTACATATCTAAAACGCTCTAGCATTCAAGTTTGCTTTGAACTTGAAAGAGACGCAGATTTTACCCTGTCAGTATGTGCACATGGCTCCTGAATAGCATAAAACTAACAGAAATAGTGGAAGCCTTGGTCACACTTTATTTTGATGGTCCATTTGTTGAATTTAAGTTACATTACAACTAATTCTCATTATATGTTAGGTTGGGGTTAGGGGTAGGGTTAGTGCAAGTTGGCATGTACTTGCAAAGTTTCGTATAGTCAGTTAAATGTCTGTTGAATGTCTGTATCAACAGATATTAAGCAGACTGTCTACTAATACGACTCAAATGGACCATCAAAATAAAGTGTTACCGAAGCCTTTACTTCAACAGTCTTTTTTTAACTTTAACCCATTGCAAAGAAACAGTGTATAACGGTGTCATAATATATAAAATTATTGTTAAAAAATTAATTGTTTTGTTTGTCGCATATAAATTAACTACTTATGTGATAAGGGTAAATGGTGTGCTTCAATCCGACTACCACCGCAAGTAAATTTCAAACCTGTGGGAAGCACTGCTACTGTACTGGTTAAATACCGGCAAAGTAGAACGTAGAAGCAGCTTAAAACCGAAAGTGTGAGCATGTCTGCAGTCTGGAGGTAATATAAAGTTGATGACGACAACATTGCCATAGCAAACTGTGAGATATGTGAACTTGGGATTTCCTGCTGGGCTATTTTAAGTTAAGGGTGCTATTCATTTTTATATTAGATGTTTTTATATTTACTGTTGCACTAAAGTCCAAAAGTGAAGAATTTATGTCATTTATTACCTGATTGTTCAAGCTACCTCACAGAAGTGCTCTGTTTGTTAACACAGTTGTTGAATGTTAAAATAAGGTGAATTAAATAGAAAATAAGTAACATCCTGGATCTGTTTCTTTGTTCTTCTTTATTCTTTTTTTATGTATTATAGATGTATTGAATCGGGTTTTAGTATCAGTATAGAATCAAAATCAAATACCTAATAGGGACATCAAAAACATTAAAAAAACTGATAGGGACATCCCTAAATTTTAATAAAGTTTTTTAAAATGAACTGAAAATAAAATCCAAAATAACATCAGCCTGTGTGAAAAAGTATTGAGGCTGCCACATTACAATAAAAAAGCAGCCTGTGTTAAAGAAAATAAAAGCTGAGATACCTTCACATCCGTTCCATCAGTAGGCATGAACTCCTCATAAATGTAGGATCCAGTCTTTCTGACATTACTCTCAGGAGAATAGACACTGCTTCTACTGCCAATCTGAAACACATGTACAGTGAACAGAATTGAGCCAAACACTACAAGACAAATGCAAACACTTTCAACATCGCAAAAGTTTAGACAAGCCCTCAATAGCTCAAAGACTGATTTGATGCATTGAAAAGCAGCAAGAGTATGCTTTAAGCAAAATTATTTCCCATTTACCAACAAATACAACATGATCCTATAATCTTTAAATGGAAAAATGGTAACATGAGTGACAGTAAGTGACCACTGTTGATGAGTCACATACAATAATCAGCATACATATACATTCGTACATACAGCATTCATTTAACAGAGCAACTGACATGGACAGCCAACCTAAAGGGACAGTTTACCCAAAACTGAAAAAACTCTCATAATTTACTCCACCTTTACTTGCCACAAATCAGTTTGAGTTTCTCTTTTTTGTTGAACACATAAGTTATTGTAAAACATGATGGAACTGGTAGCCATCCACTTTCATAGTATTTGTTTTTCCCACTATGGGAGTCAATGGTTGCAGGTTTCTAACGTTTGCTACCTGCTCAAAGAAAACACTCTTTTTTTAACGTTTCAAACTAAATTCAAATACAAATCGCAGAAGACAACATGAGCATTTATAGCAAAGAAACTAATCTAAATATTATCCCGCTTGCTTTTTGAGCATTGTTCAGCATGTTCGACTGGTCATTGTGTTCACACGCTCAACAGAAAGGGCTGTGATTGGTTCTAAAACTGTCAGTGCTGTTCACCGATGAGTGACGCGAACATTGAAAACCATGAGGTAACAGTCTTTGTACCTACATATGCAGTCTAAGTTACCTTACAAACATGCCAGCAGTTCAAAGCCTCAAAGTGAGAGAGAGAGCTTTTAATTTCTACCTAGCAGTCAAATAATGTCTCCTGGTTTTGCTGTACTTGCATGACTGCAGCAAACTCACATGCAATGAATTGTGCACAGTTGTCTGCTTTTTAAATAGTTGGAGCATTTTAATTACTCGCCCTCGTCTCCTTCGCCATAGTATTCTACCACGACATAGCACATATGAGATAAATTATGTCAGTGTGTAAGAACTAGGCCTGTCACAATAATCAATATATCGACTTATCATGCAATACATGGACTTGACCTCAATCATTTTTGGTGATGCAATATATATCGGCCATACGTAAAAAACAATTCTTGCAACATTTTAGCTGATTGCACAACATCTCTATCTCTATTGAAGGTGTCAGTGTCAGTATGGTTAAAAAAACAAACAAAAAAAAACACTATAGTATTTACTATAAATTACTGAAGTATATTTTGATGTGGGTGCCTGACAACTAAAAATAGATCTGGTAGCTGATATCGCAGCCTCTGTGTCTTGATCACCAGCGATCTACAGCCAGAGATCGCTGGTTGACACACACACACACACACATTCCATGAACTACAAATCTGCTTGTTAACGGACTACAATTCCAGTCATGCAGCACACACACACACACACTCCTGCTCCAAGTGCTGATTAGACTCTCTCAGCTGAAGCTGCTTCTGGACTGATTACACACACTTTATAAACAGCACACTCGCACAGAGTCATTGCTTAGTATTGTTATCTGTTTTTGTGACATACAACGCACTTCCTTTGTTCCTGTTTTTCCGTGTTTCGACCCTTGTCTTGATATCTATTAATCCTTGCCTGCCGCCAGCCTTTTGACCTTCCGCCTGTTTACTACTACGATTTTGACTACCTGCATGTATCTGTTTGCCACCGATGGCCACTGCTATACGGACTTTTAATATTAAACTGCAATTGGATCCTCACACCGTTGTCTTTGTCACTCCCACCATAACACTCTGTTACTTTTTACCTTGCATTTCTTTGTTTGTTAACATTTTTTTATTATTTGTTTTGGATATGTGTTTTCACATTCTGATTCCAATGCCTAATCATTAAATTACTAAAATGACTAAATTAAATTAAATATTCTTAAGAACAAAATATGATGTGTTCTTTTGAAGAGTGTACTTGCGTTATGACGCTATTATATTTCCATTCTGGCATTATATAATGAGTGGCCTAAAACGGTCTTAAAATGACATTAATATCGTTTATCGCGATATATTTTGGTGCAATATATCGTACAACAAAAATCGTGACAGGCCTAGTAAGAACTGGTGATCTATTAATGAACCGATACCAAACTGTCCATGTCTGCATGGCGGTGCATTGAAGAAACAATTAATTTTGGCACCCCTATTGCTGAATACTACTGATGGTTTGGAAGAAGTTGTCCAAATGAGCTTTGTTTCAAAGTTATAGACAGATCACTAGCGTCAACATTCATATTAGGACATTAAAATATATTATCCTAATTGCTTTTGCCCTAATTTGCATTACTATTCTGTTGCATATTCATTATACAGTCTTAAAATGGTCTTAAGATGACAACAATATCACTTATGACAATAAATTAGGTTACAAGAACTATTTATCATGACCGGTCTATACACCACTGAAGTTATGAGGTAAGCTTAAAATACAAAGATGTTATTTATAGTATAGTATTTATACATGCTTTCAGATGTAGTAGTAACACAAAGCTGTGGTTCACTAAGAAGTGATGCAGACAGCTGTCAAATCACAGAATGATTATCTGGATTTCAGGATCATGCAGATTAAACCGTCTGTGATTTATTCTTGTCTTCTGAGTGAACTATGACCCTGTTAAGTCAACGCTGCTTCATCTGAAAGCAGAGATTTAAAGGACCTGTGAAGTGCTTCGAAATGAGCATTTTTATTCAATATTTGATATAATCTCAGCTGAAATGTAAAGACGGCAGGACATGTAGTAATTCCTCCCCTTTAAAAACAGCCAATAGTGTTTTTTTGTTTTAATCACAGCTGTTACAGTGGGAGTGGATGAGATCAGGCGCATCAAATGAGAAGCAAATGGCAAGTGTCTCATAGGGGGCGGGACATGTCAGATACTGGAGAGCATTTGATTGGTCAGAAGATTTGATGAGAAACTCAAGTATGAGGTATGAGGAGAAAGTGACAAACTGCAAGCTTCGGATGTTTATGGCCAAATCCCAATTCAATTTTTGTACCCCAACCCCTTCCCCTTGGCCCTTGAAACAGAGTGTGAAGGGGAAGGGTTTCAAATATACCCCTAAGAAATGGGACACCACTACAACACCTGCACACGTCATCATATGTCATTGCAATCTCTTGCTTCATATGAGTCTTTCGGATAAGACGTTAAACCAAGGTCCTGACTCTCCATGGCACTTTTCGTAAAGAGTAGCGGTGTAACCCCGGTGTCTTGGCCAAATTCCCTCTTGGCCCTTGACCATCATAGCCTCCCAATCATCCCCATCAATCGAATTGGTTCAATCACTGTCTCTCTGCTCCACCAATAGCTAGTGTGTGGTGAGCGCACTGGCGCCGTTGTCCTGTGGCTGCCATCGCATCATCCAAATGGATGCTGCACACTGGTGGTGGAAGCGCTTCGGGAGTATGGCCATCCTCAGTAAATGCGCTATATAAATACACATTACATTACATTACAATGGCGACTGCTGTAGTTATTACAGTTGGATTATTTAGTCACACTTTATTTTGATGGTCCGTTTGTTGAATTTAAGTTACATTGCAACTAATTTTCATTAAATTACAAGTAGACTGTTAGGTTGGGGTTAGGGGTAGGGACATGTACTTGCAAAGTTTCTTATAGTCAGTTAAATGTCTGTTGAATGTCAGTATCAACAGATATTAAGCAGACAGTCTACTAATACTCAAATGGACCATCAAAATAAAGTGTTACCCAAAATATTTTGGTATTTATCTTCAGGAATTCACTGAAGGCAACGATATCATGTTATCATAACGATATAATGTGGCAATAAGCACGTAACTGTATTGGGCATTTCCACCGTGGCCTTATTTATCTATGTAAACACACGAAACAACATTAACATTATAGCAGACACTGTAAAAAGCTCATTCCTAGCCAGTAGACTTTTCTGACAGGGTATTCGAGTGTCATCGAGTGACAGAATGTTGTGGGACTGCTATACAGGAGTTATTAGAGATAATAGATAGCGATTTTCTTACCCCTGGGTTCCGAGTGTGGTCTTGAGAAATCTCTGCTTCAAGGGGTATCTAAGCCCTTCCGTTTACCCCTATGCCTTCAAACTAAAGAGAATTGGGATACCCCTACCCCTTCATGTGAACGCGCAAAATGAGGGGTAGAGGTAAGGAGCAGTGCTAAGGGGTAGAATTGGGATTGGGCCTATATCTTCTAAACGTGAAAATTGTGACTGTTTTGGAGCACACTAGATTATAGATATCCTACGATTGACGTACTGATAATAACATTATAAAAACTTTATTTTAATTTCACAGGACTTTAATGCTGATTTAAACATCTGGCTTTGAGCAAATGTGCATGAAAAATCGCCTTTGATTAATTGTGCAGCTTTAATCAGCAGTTATAGGAACCCACTCAACAGTGCTCAGACGTTAATGGAAATGCACAAGAATTTTAAAAAATCAGTAGGGATTGGTTTCCCAATCGAACAACACTAGTGTCTTGCTTTTTATAACCACTGGTTTTGAATACTTCTGATAAGAATCATATGTAGAATGTGGTGTGTATTTGAATCCCACCTTGCGGAAGAGCCGCTGACTGCCTCCTCCTGCAGATGTTGGGTAGTAGATATAGACATTATGGTCTTCGGCACTCACTGGCTTCTCCACGAAAGGCTTCTGGAAAATCTCCCCATTCACCTCCACATGGTCCTCTCCTTCCACCAGGTTACATTCTAGAAAAATAACATCACAGCAATGTCATTTAAAACCCCATTCATGCTTTAGGCTGAATGCGTGTCCTCTTGGGATGTTTGTAATTCAGTTAATAAATTGTTTTCAGCACAAGATGGCGGTGTTGATAAATCACAAGAAAACACAGAAGAGTTTGTTAACGCTCCTTTTGGAAAACAAAGAAATAATTGAAGCCACGTCAGAATAAGAATCAGAAGGAGCTTTATTGCCAGGCATGTTCACACATACGAGAAATTTGTTTTCATGACAGGGCTTCTACAGTGCTACAGAATTACAGAGACAGAACAAAAAACAGATAATAAATATTTTTTAAAAATAGAAGTAAGTGTTAAATGCAAATATACAAATTGAGTGTATGTACAGGCATATTACTATATACAACGCTATATGTGCAGCTGTTATGTGCAAATTGGCATGTAAAGTGAGTTGTTAAATAAGTGTATGTGTGTATAAAAAGTGTATAGCAAGTAGTGATGTTGGTTCCACGATTATTATCATCAAGTGTTCATGAGATGGATTGCCTGTGGGAAGAAACTGTTTCTGTGTCGGGCTGTTCTGGTGCGCAGTGCTCTGTAGCGTCGACCAGAAGGTAAAAGTTCAAAGAGGCAGTGTGCTGGGAGCCCTTCTGCTCGCTCTGGATAAGTACAGTTCTTGGAGAGTAGGGAGGGTTGTATAAATGATTCGCTCAGCAGTCCGAACTATTAGACTTTAAGCCTAATAGTATAAAACCTTATTAATGACACAATATTTAACATTTTTTCATTAAAATATCCAAAAACCACTAGAACAGTGTTATACAATTTGCTGACTCATGTATTTATATTATTATCTCAAATGTTTCGAAGAATGTCCCAGAGATGGGTTGCAGCTGGAAGGGCATCCGCTGCGTAAAACAAATGCTGGATAAGTTGTCGGTTCATTCTGCTGTGGCGACCCCAGATTAATAAAGGGACTAAGCCGAAAAGAAAATGAATGAATGAATGTTTCGAAGAATGTTTAAATTCCTTTTAAGTAGCCATGTCCTGTGTCATCAAGCTAAAAATGTCACACACTCTTGATTTCCAGTTCCAGTTAAAAAATCTTTAATTTTAAGTTTGAATATGTTGTGCATTTTATTAGACTGCACAGAGCAGCATTAATAGAGAATCATTCTAGTAATTGCTTCAGTGCTCTTGTTTGGCTTTGAGGACTTTAAGCTTAAAAAGTTTTTTGCACACTGAATTCAAAATTTTCATCAGTAATTTTCAACCTCACGTTGTGTCAATTGTACTGCCTCCAAAAGATTTGTCATTCATTAACTAATAAATTTTTTTTATTGAGTTCAATTTTTTTTTTTTTTCGCAACCAAAAACGGGCTTTAATAGATGTTTTGACAATTCATGGCTGCCATACAAGCAAAAGGCAAAATCCAAATTGTTGTCAAAGAAACTGACTTTAAAACAACTTTGGTGTTTGTGTCTGTTTAGCGTGTTCTTGTTTTTTTTTTTTTTTTTTTTAGTATTATAATCAAATCAGAGTAATTAATATGCATCGCACTCGGTGTGCAAGATTTGTGTGTGTGTGTGTGTGTGTGTGTGTGTGTGTGTGTGTGTGTGTGT